>JAGDQP010020967.1:402-32451 GCA_022664845.1 Lepisma saccharinum | reverse complement strand
ATAGTCCAAAATTCTATTGCCCCTTGTATTGTGCATATTGTGTTGGGAAAGTCCGAGACCATGTATAAAAGTTTCCATGAACCAAGCTTCATTACTGTCTGTGGGAACACCAGTTTTTATACTTGACCACACCATGTGCATATTAAAATCTCCGAACAATAACACATCACCCTCTGAAAGTGCAGCTAATGTTGAATCTCTGCAGGCCATTAACAGTTCCCTGGGACTATTTTTATGTGGACGGTAGAAACAACCAATTAGTAATTTTATGCTTGCATTAAGACGCACTTCAGCCCAAACAATTTCACAGTCAGTTTTCAGATCTTCTCTCATTTTACTAGGCCACTTAGAGTTAATACACACTGCTACACCACCTGCTCGGCTTCCACGATCACTTCTATATATATTAAAATGCTGGGAAAGAGGTATTTCTGTACTAGATATATTTTCATTTAACCATGTCTCGCTAAGAATAACACAATCGTAGAGTAAAAACTCTGGTAAATGAATTAACTCACACTATTGAAACGAACATTCCCTGCGTGCTTAACTGGTACAACCCAAATAATCTAAAAGTGAACACAGCAAAAACACAAGCATTAATCTTATCAACAACAACTGCACACGTTCCGTAATTGACAGAGAACTTCAGATAGGAAACAATAAGATATCTACAAGTGCTACATTGAAATATCTTGGCATACCTCTTGATTCGAAACTATCGCTTACGCAACATGTTAAAAAGATATGCTCCAATGCTGTGCCGAAAATCAAGATTCTTCAGTACATAAGCAATTATCTACCTATCACTCACAGAGTAAAGTACTACACCTCGTATATTAGACCTATTCTTGAGCACTATGGTGTGGTTCTGTACGGAATCAACCAAACCAACATAAAAAATATTGAAAGGATGCAGAAATGGGCTATTCGGATAATGCGAAAAGCTCCGCTCTCACTCTCGACCTCCAAATGTAACGAATCTGTTGTTGCCTACCCTTGAATCCAGAAGGAAATACCTTTTCTTGGTACAAGTGCACAAAGCTATTTATTCGGCACACCATCAAACACTAAGTGAATTCATCCCTATTTCCAACAACAAATTTTATAGTAATTTGCGGTCTAACAAGTCTAACAATGTTCACATTCCGAAGTGTAATAAGACAAATTATGGCGTGAAATCATTTTCTTATTTGACGAGCAAAGTTTGGAACCAACTTCCAATTGGATTGAAAAAAGAGGGAAAGCTAAATATTTTCAAAAGGAAAATCAGGGACGTAATATATGACTACTGAACAGTGCGCACGTTAGGCTATCATTCACTTACATAATCACTCATTGTATATAATCAGCCATTTCAACCTTGTAATCTTTCAACCATTCACTATTTACCCAAATGTATTTTTTGTTTCTTTTATCATGATTTTGTGTGTGTGTGTTTTGTTTTCCCATCATTGTGTTATACACTAACTACATATCATAATCAGGGACATGTATATGGTACTTATTTTATAACTTTTCTATATCTTTTTTATGCTTTGGCATATTATTTGTCTTATTTATGTTTTTTTTCTGTTACTGTAGGGCAACAAGCTCTTCTATATGTAACCATTATTTATATAAAAGAATTGTACAGCTTAATGCAACCCTATACTAAACAATAAATATTAATAATAATATATGTAAGTTAATACTATACAATGTAAAAACACAAAGTAAATATACAGATATAGATATAAGAATAAGATAAGACTGATAATACTGTACAAATATAATTAAATGTTTTATAATTCCCTTTTAGGTTTGTATGTGCCCATCGTAAGTTTTTTTTTTTTTTTTTTTGGTCATCCCATTTTTATAAACTAGAACTTAGTATAGTAATTTTGCTTGCTTTAGAATAATTTTATTAAATTATTCTGAAAACTTCTTTGGCTTTGATTACATATGTCTACCTCGTTTTTCATTCCACATAATTTATTGTACGAAAAGCACATTCTCCAAATGGATGACTTTTTTCAGTTTGCGCTTTCCTACAGTGGAAAAGGCCTTTGTTATCCATTCGGGTTCAAGTATCCGGTATCCGAAATTGGATTTCAGAGAGTAAGTCTATACTATCTACGCAGTTATGAATTAATTTATAAAGAAAGAGTGAGTCAATTATGATTCTCCTGTTCTCCAGCGTAAGGAGTTCAAAATTCTGAATTAGGTTTACATAATGCTCAAATTTAGGATAAAAGCCAGTTGATTTGTACGTTAGGAGTCTGAGGAATTTAGATTTAATCTTTTCTATTTTCTGACAGTTAATTTGAGTGGTGGGATTCCAGATGATGGATGCATATTCAAGTTTCGGTCGAACCAATGAATAATATAATTTTTGGTATGTACTAGTCATTCTGAAGTCCTTTGCTGTTCTATAAATAAATCCTAGAATTCTGAATGATTCTGCACTTATACTGTTTACATGACAATTAAACGTTAGTTTAGAGTCAAAGACAACCCCAAGATCTTTTATTATTTCTGGTCTTGGTAAAACTATGTTATTGATTGAGTAAGGAAACTGAATAAATTTTTGTCGTCTAGTAAATGTCATCGAAGTGCATTTTTTGATATTCAGGTCTAGTTTATTTCTGTGACACCACCTATCTATACTATCTAAATCTACTTGTAACTGATAACAATCTTTAATTGATTCAACTTTAGAAAATATTTTAAGATCATCCGCATATAATAGTTTCTCAGAGTTTATTATACAATCAGGGAGGTCATTTATGAATAATAAAAATAGTAACGGGCCTAAATTTGAGCCCTGAGGTATTCCTGATGTCATTTCAAATTTCTTTGATACAAATTCTCTGTAAAGAACGGATTGTTCACGGTGTTGTAAGTAAGATGAAAGAAGTTTGACTAGGTTATCCGTAAAATTGAAGTGCTTAAGTTTGGTAAGTAATATGCAATGGTCTACTGTGTCAAATGCTTTGGCAAAATCAGTATATATAACATCAACCTGACCGCCATTATCTAATGTTTTAGCTATAAAATCCGTGATTATTACTAAATTTGGAGACGTTGATTTGTTCTGCATAAATCCATGCTGTGAGTTTGATATTACTGGTCTAACGTGAGTTATGATACGGTGATATAGACAATTTTCAAAAACTTTAGCGAACGCCGAAAGAATGGTTATTGGTATATGATTTTCAATTTCTTTTGAATTACTGGATTTCGGTATTGGGCATACTAAAGCCTCTTTCCACTGTTGTGGAAATTTGCATGTGCGTAATGAAAGATTGAATATTATGTATAACGGATATTTCAATAGTTCCGCACATCCTTTCACTACATAAGGGGGCACGCCATCTGGACCAGTTACCTTTTTAGGTTTTAACTTCTTTATTGCCACTTCTACCTCTTTCATACATATCTGAGAAATCGACAGATTGTCAGATCGACAGACTTGAATACATACAATCTTCCATTTCCATTGTTTTGTATTCAGTGTAACTTTCTCTGTATATGGACCGAAAATAGGAAGCAAAAGTGTTAGATATATTCTCATTATCATCGATTAGCTTGCCATTACATGAAACCGGACTGGTAGGAAGATGTCTTGATTTGCTTTTCGCGAAATTCCAAAATTGGCTTGGATCAGCAGCGACTTGATTTTCGATGTTTAATATATACAAGTTATATACATTAGCAATTTCTTTCTTTGTTTCCTTGCGCAATCTATTAAATTCACTTAAATAAAATTGATTATTTAAATCAGAGTTGTTATGCTTTCTACGATAATAGGCTTTAAGTTTTAGTTTGCTAATTATTTCTTTTGTAAACCAACACGGATAATTTTTCGTTGATGGTTTTCTACTGGGTACACTTTTATCTAATACATTGTAAATAGCAGAATAAAAGTATTCTACTGCCTCATTTACATCTGTTGTGTGTTTGAGACAGTCCCAGTCTACTGCACGAAGTTCATGGTACAATATATCAAACTTAGCTTTCCTGAAGTTATAACCGGTTAAATTACGTTTAGACTGAATTGGTTATTCTATTGCATTTAAGAGTAATGAGTAAGGCTGAGTGAAATTCGTCCTCTTTTAGAATAGGATAGTTCTCTCTATTTACTTCTATGGTTGATAAATTTGAGAAGACTAGGTCTAGGGTTCGTCCATGTGAGTTTACAACATTATTGTAAGAAGTTAAATTGTATAAAGAGCTGAAGTGCCAAAGCATTTGGGATTTTTCTGTAGAAAGTGAAAAATTAAAATCTGCATTTCTTACCTCCGGTAAATTCCAGTCACCCATGAGAAGAATAGTGCTTCCGAATGGGCAATGACATTCTATACTGTGATACAAATTTTCGTATAATTCTTCTTTCGATTTGGGTGGAAAGTATGCAATACAAATGTATATGGTGACACCATCAGAAACAAGTTTCGCAATAATGTATTCAAATTCTGAAGCACAAGAGTCAATTACCTGAAGATTATATTTGCGAAGGACAGCTAAAAGAACACCGCCATCCGTTCTTTTTCCTGTTATTTCACTACTGCGGTCCTGTCGATAAACTACATTTCTATCGTCGAACAATTCCGAATTGTAATGCCCACTTGTTGTCCACGTTTCTGTGATGCCGATTACTGGATAATTACTTGCTAAGATACTACAATAGAATTCCCTCATTTTCCCCTTGAGTGATCTGACATTCTGTAAATAAACAAGAAGCTGCCCATTTCTTTCACACAAACTGTTTACAACACCAGTTTCACAGAAGTCAACCTTTGTCGCACTTCCCTCCCATCATTCTGTTATATTTAGACCCTCCCTCACTCGTGTTTTCCCTTTGTAATTGTTCTGGTTAAGAGGTGTTGGTGTCCACAGATTTTGCGCTCTTTCGGGGGTGGAAGGCGGTGGTAGTCCAGGTCGTTGATCTTGAAAATCCGTTCGCTGCGTTGCCAAATTGTCCTTTTGTACGTTATTACTAGCAGTAGTGTGCGAAGTTTTTCCTGAGATATTTCCGGATCCGGATTTGAGGTTGCTAAAAACTAGATCAGAATTTTGGAAGTCTGCTAGTTGCTAGGGTTTCCCTTCAATTAAAAGTTTGTCGTAGCTTAATTTGGCCCTCATTCCCTCTGATTTTGCTCGAGTTAGGTATGTTTTTACCTATTTCAAGCAATTATCGCAGATTGAACGAACTAGTGGTTACGGAACATTGCATATCAAGATACATTTCAATCAGGGGCGTATGAAACGGGTCCGGTGGGTGCAAGACCCCGAAATTCAGTTTCATGCAGAATGAGTATAATTTAAGGCGTCATTATATGTATTTTTTTTTTTTTTTTTCACTTTTTCACTTTGGGTCCCGCATTACCACCCCTGCCTCTTTGCATCCATTGCACAGGTTGATTTGTGCAAGGACGTGCATCACGCACATATTTGTACTTCTCAGCCTGGGGCAGGCTTATCCTTAGAGATAATTCCGGCATTCCAAGAATCTCCTATGTTCCACCTGTTGAGACAGCTGGTGTTGCGGGATGGACTTATGACCAGGCATCCAGAATGTTCTCCTGGTCTATGTTCCTAATCTGATGGAACATTTACATGGGAGGGGTCCCTACCTACTTTATTTTCTTTTGTACAAACACATACAGCACATAAAGACAGACAGGACAAAAACAGGACGACACAACATAAACTTAAGTTTGGCTTCTTCTTCTTCTGTTTCCCCTGTAACGAGATTATAATAAAAAGGTTAGATTCTGCATTCTTTGGGTAATGTGTCTTCCCTCTGGGCTGCATCCTCCTCTCGTCACAGGGCTGACCTTCCTTCTTCTTCTTTCTTGTTCTTCATCGTTCACATTATTGAGCCATTGGGGCAGATGAAGAGAAGATTATGGTTTCTTTCTTCCTTTTTGGAAAGTCTTCTTCCTGGTGGTTCACCGTACTTTCCTTTCCTCTTCATTCCTCTCTACTCCCCATATGCTTCATTTAAACACATTCACACGAGCATATTATGAGCACCGTTTGACCTCTGGTTGCGGTTTCCGCAACTTTTAGTCTGTTTGTTAATTTGTTGTTTGTTCCACTAAATATAACACTATCGTCAAGCCTAGTTCCCTCCACCATATACACACTTACACTTTCACACTAATCGAGTGTCCCTCACCGGAGTTCCAGGCGAGGCACTCTCTGTTGCTGGAGTTCCAGCAAAACCTCATTGATTCTGATGTTTTCATTTTTCTTGAAGGTAGTTATTTTCTTTCTCGATATATTAGTTATTACTTTTCGTAGCAGACGTTTTGCTATTATAGTGTATTTTACTTGATTTTCACCATTATGGCGTTGGAGTGTGTACTTTCAGATTCTTTGAAATCGCGGTTGACCCGACCGCGCGAGTCTGTTAGCCTGCACAGTCCGGTCATGTTTCACTAGATGTAACACGTATGAGATATTTTATGGATCGCCTCGCCCCAGAGCGCACCTCCCGGCCAGATATCTTTTCCTATAAAATGCAGAAACTTTATCTGCCGTCTCCCGGAGAACCGTCACCAGTTCTAGTCTTCTCAGAACCTCTATGACGGGTCTCTTCCCCCAGGAGGGTTCTTTGGTCTCTAACCAGTTCTTTTGTTTCTCTACATCTGAGGACCACGTGGTCTGGGGAAGCAATTACCCCGCAGACGTGGCACATACTATCTTCAACTAGTTTCAAATCCTTAAGTCTCTGACGGTAGGGCCCATGACCGGTAACGAAATGCAGACCTCCTTATAGTTCTAGGTTCATGTTTGCCCTCTCTGCCACGTCTGGAAACATGCTGAACACTCTTTTAGCCTTAGATGTCTCATTCCAGAATCTTTGCCAAGCACTGGTCAGTATTTATTGAATTTCTCCCTTACTTTCTGCTGCCTGATGTAAGATGTTCATAATTTTATCTCCTCTTTCTTTCTTTAACCAGTACGCGGCTCCCATCCTTTGAATTTGAAGATGCATGGGCATGGTCGCGGTCGATTCTGGAGTGCCTCCACCGGAGTGGTTCTATAGGCTCCTGTAAGACAGGGTAAGATTTGTCTTTGAGATCTGTTGGTAATTTGTATTTGTCTTATATCATCCATCCGGTGGCACCAGGCGCAGGCGGCATATCCAACAACGGTGCGTACCATGTACATTCGTATGATATTGATTGGTATTCTATAGTCGTTGGTAGCGATATTTACAATTTTATGTGATATTTTAATAGCTTTATTTTTTATTGTAGTCACATGGGATCTAAAATTTAACTTTTCATAGAGTAGCACACCTAGATATTTTATCTCTTTTAATTGTTTTCCCCTCTATCTTCATTATTGGTCCGCTATTGAAATTCAGTTTACCCTTAAATATTACATATTTCGTTTTTTCTGCTGATATTAATAGTTTATTGTTCTCGCACCACGATGTCATTCTTCCAATAAATAATATGATTTGCTTTATCTTGTAGATCTTGCCTGCTTTTGCCCTTTATTACGACCGCCAGATCGTCCGCATATCCCACGACCCGTTCCACTTCTTCCAGTCCGTTCAGCAGTTCCAGACATGGCTGAAACATCACATCCCATACAATCGGCCCCAGCACTGAGCCCTCCGGGCATTCTTTCGTCGGAGCCTTACTCACGACGCCATCAGCCGTGTCTATTTCTATTGTTCTGTTTTGGAAGTAAACTTTTATTGCTTTCCACACGTTTGGGTGAACAACAATTTTTTTCAATTCCCTCAAAACTGATGGCTACCACACGTTATCAAATGCGCCGGCAATGTCAAAGAAGACTCCCATGACGTATTTGCAATTATCCTGCTTTAATCTATTTACTGCCTCGTAGAACTCATTTATTGCATTTTCAGTAGATTTACCCCGATGAAAGCCATATTGTAGGTTACAGGGTTCTAGGTTTTCTCTTTTGTTATTAATTCTGTTAATACATTTTAACAAAATTTGCTGATTACGTTAAGCAAGCAGATCGGTCTGTATGATTTGGGGTTCGTCTTCGGCTTATCCTGTCCCTTATACAAAATAATGAGGTTTGCTTTTTTCCATGTTTCTGGGAATCTTCCTTGACGTAGGCATTCATAGTACAATTTTCCTAAAAATAGCGCCCAAAATACCACTCAAGATTTGTAGATTTCGTTTTTAATTCCGTCTGCACCCGGTGCCTTGTTTGCTTTTAGTGACTTCAGTGCGGCCTTTATTTCCTTATTGGTTATAGTTGGTAGTTCTTGTTCTTCGCCTGCTTCTGGGGGTTACCTTACTTCTTGTCTCATTCTTGAGTGCTCCTCACTGTCGTTGTCTTCGCTATCATCTGGAAATAATTTAGTAAAGATTAGCTCCATGGTTTGCTGCCAATTCATTGTAAACGTTCCATCGTCTATTTTTAATATATTCATTACCCCTTTTGTTTTTATTTTTTGCATTACTATCTTGTAAGGCATACCCCAAATGTCCTTGCATAGATAGGTTTTCGTCCAAGAACTTTACCCAGGTCTTCTTTTTGTTTTCAAATAGTTCTCTTTCAAATTCTTGTTTTATTTGCCGATATTCATTTAATCTTTGTATTTTCAGTTCGTGGTCCCTGGCTGCTTTATAACTTCTTCTACTTGCTTTTAGTCTCCGTTTATCTAATTTTTGGGTCCAGAAAGGTTTCCTGTTGTTAGTTTTATTTGTTCTTGGCGCCACACTTTTGATTGCTTTTTGCGTAACTTTCTCTATCTTCTCTGCGATGTCATCCAGATCCACATCCCGTTCGATGAGGTAGTTCCAATTTGTTCATTAATTTAGTGTACTTTAGTTTTTTCGTATTATAGTTTAACTTACTGGATTCTTCTTGTTCGTTATTATTATTTTTGTCTTGTGTAAAGTTAATATAAAAGCTAATGACGCCGTGCTGGCTCGTCGTTGAGTGTTCCAACACACTCCACTCGTGTATATTCCTATGTATATTACCTCTTGTCATCGTTATATCTATGTTACTCTCCGCCCCTGCCCTGCCCAGGAATGTCGGTGGCTGATCTTCTTTATTATGGTACGAGTTGGTATTGGTTAATTATGTCTTCATATTTCTCCCCATTTCCATCTGTTCCAGGGCAGTGCCAGAGCGGGGACTTAGCATTAAAATCACCTAAGGTAAGTAAATTTCCCCTATAAAACCCTTCCAAAATTGTTTCCAGTTTATTTACAAAGATGTCGGCCGGCATAGAAAACTGGCAGTAGAGGTTGACAATGGTTATTTGGTGTTTTCCAAGTTTTAGGCTGAATGTCTGTATCCACTTACATGTGTATTTGGAGTCCACCAACGCTTCAATTTTCTTATTGAAGATTACTACAGCGACCATTGGACCCGGATCCTCTGGTATCAGTGTCACGGCGTCTGTCGACATGCCCGGTATTTTCCCATTATTTATATAGGGTTCTTGAATGCGTGCCATTTCCACCTTTTCTTTTTTGCAGTGTATCCTAAGTTCATGGGTTGCTAGGCGTGATCTGTCCAAGTTAACTTGGACAAATTTGAACATTTAGGGTTGTCTTAGATGAACGCAGCATGCTGGAAATCTCTCCGTTGGCACAAATACTGTACGTCCATACGCCATAACGAACTGTCTGTAGACATTATTTAGTTGAAAAGGTTCATCTCTTCTTTCAAACACTTTGTCTACCAGGTCCAATAGGTCATGTGGGTTCGTTGTTATTCCACTGGAACGTAGGTTAATCCTGTCCACTCCTTCAATTATTGGAAACGTTATTGTTCTTCCATTTGGGTGGATATTTCTTACAATGATCCTAAGGGATGCTGTCAGTAGTAACGGTTCCTCAAGTCTCGACAAGATGTAGCGCTTGTTTACATCTTCACGAAATTCGTTTGGGTTAAAACTCGTCATTCTAGACCCACACCCTCTATCACCTCCTCCTATATTTCCTCAGCCGTATCATCTTCTTCCATGTCCGTTTCAGAACTCCTGTTTTTGTTTGCTTTTTTCTTATACAACCTCGGTATCCATGCCTTCCATCCTTTTTTCTTCCTCTTTCCGTCCTCCTCCTTTTCTGTAGGTTGCCTCTCGTTCTCTGTTTGGTCCCTGTCGTTCTTCTCCATCGCAGTCTCCGGGATCTCCATTTCTTTGTCCGTTTCCGCCTCCGTAGCCCTTAGCGTGTTCCATGTTCTTATGACATTTCCTTAAAGATACTGGTCGTGTATTATCATAACTAGACCTACACTTTCCATATCGTGTTCCCACTTCTTCAGGTGCTGTAGCACATCCCCGGGCTCCGTCCTCAGAGTCCCATCCCTACAACTGGTATGATAATTTCTATTTTCTTTTCGTGTTTCATGGCCGAAAATAAGTTCATTGTCAGTTCCAATTCTTCTAGGAATGTTTCCCTGGACGACTTGACGTTTATGAACTTGCAGTTATATCTATTTCTAGACAGATAAATTTCTAGATATTTGTTTTCCTCCATATCGATCTTGTAGTATTCAAAGTTCTCCAGATTATATCCATCGTGCGATAAGGCCACTGTGTGAGCAAAACCTCTTGGAAAAGTTGTTCAGTTCGGATTTATGTAATGAAGTAATAATACCTGATTTTCTAAATTCATGTCTATGTGTCCACTCTTGATTTCAAGGAAATTTTCGGTAAGTTTAGTATTGTCCTCAGTCAACCAATTATTTATTTTTTCTAATATTTTGTTGTTGTTCAATTTTAAAATCCTCTCGAGGCTTCGTTTTTTCCTGCGTGTTTTTTTTTCTTTTGTGAGATTGGTGATGCTGTCTCAGATCGTTCACGGTTACAGGTCGTAGTCGAATCGATCTATGATGAGCTGCAACGCTAGCTTATATTGTGGGCATTTGCTTTGATTTTTGGCCCCACACAGCTTTTTTCTTGAATTACAAGGAATGCAGATTTTCTTTTCAGTGTCTTTGCAGTCTATCTTCTTATGTACATTCTCTCCACAGCTGCCGCACCTAGCATCATTACAACAATGAGCCGCAATATGGCCATACTCATGGCAGTTCAGGCATGTCGTGACGACCAGGGAATCTTTTATGTTAGTGGCCTCATATCCTATGTAAACACGTGGGTTCCTCAGGATGATCTCCCGTACCTGTTTTGGCAGATGGTATCTGTCTTGATTTTTTGGGCCTATCTAAAACCTTGGTCTTATCAATTGTTTTTGTTCTTCCGTGATGTTCTGGAGGTTTCTATCAATTCTTCAATTGCCTCTGTTTCCTTAAATTCCGCTGGTACATTGTACATAATCATTAAAGGATTACGTTTGTTACTTTTATTCGTCAAGTCGAAATTTTGGGCCATACCTGGATGTTTTCTTATTTTCTCTTTATCCTGCACTGTTGCCATTTGCAGGATGAGCGCCGTCCTGGCCTGTATAATTTGAAAATTTATGCGATCTTGTTTTGTTACGATTTTGGTTAGCCTCATCCTAGTGTTCTTGAGGCTTTCTCCCTCTTTTGGCTTTATCACGATCGTTGGTTTTGAGTTCCTCTTGTTAGGTTCTATTAAGCGTGTCTTCTCTGGGATCTTAGCTGTATCTCCTTTGAGCATGTTCGCGAAACTCACCACCGGAGCCGTTGTTCCACTTTGACCCTTTGTTGCTTATAGTGCCCCATTTTCTGTACAAAGTTTCTTTATATCTTCCTGAAATTCACGCATCTTCCCTTCTATTTCTTCCTTGCTCCTCTCAATCTGTTCGTTAGTTATTTCCAATTCCTTGATTCTAAGACTACTTTGGATAGCTTCATGTTTCAGTTGACTTATGTTCCTTTCCTGTTTGTCGAGTTCGATTTCCCTTTCATTCCAATTTGGTTTGTATCTGTGCCAGCTTTATCTCGCAATTTCTGAGCCGCTTATTCTCCTTTTCCAACTTTGTTCGGGTTTTCTCCAACTCCATTATCCTTCCTTCCAAGAATGCTTGGTGTACTCTGAGGTCTTCAATTTCTTTTTCTTCTCTTTTCCGCTTGGCAATCTCTTCCTCTTGTTCTGGAGTTCTCTTCCATTTGGTTGAGTTTTCATAAATCAGTGTTGGCGCATCTGGTCTAGATGTTACTTGTTCTGTTTCCCGGTCATGTGGCCCTTTTCTAACACCTCGTAGAGATTTTGGAGTGCCGTCTCTTTCCGTCTGCATCTTTTCCCATTCTTCGTTTACTTCTTCTACGATGCTAACTTTTAGTTCTTTGTTTTCCTTGTTGGATCTCGGTGTTGAAGTATTTATTTATTTCTTCTTTATCTTTTCCTGATGTCTCAGGTAGAACGGATTATTAGTCAACGTTTGACTGTCTGATTTCGGGTTTAAGTAGTTCGCTTCGTGCTTCTCTAGGCCGGACCTAGTGAAGTCAGAAAGTTCGAGCTTTTTCGCCATGTCCGAAAAATAGTCCGCTCGCGCACAGAAAAACACTTTCACAAACAGAAAAACAAATTAGTTTATATAGTACACTAAAGAAGGAAAAATAAAAATAGGCGCATCCCCGGGGACGCGGATCAGAGCACACAGTACCCGGAAGGCCGCCGACCCCAGTCTGGGAGGGGGAGAATGGGGATGGATCTGCGGGGGCTTTTTCTTTTTTCCTTTGCTCCACAAAAATTGGGGGAGGGGGAGCCCCCAAAATTTTCGTGACCAAACCGCGGGCCAAAAACATTTGGGGGAATCCCCCCATGGGTAGGACCCACAAAAACACTCACGACCAAAAGTTCGGCCGAAAACATTCCGGGGTGGGGTGGGAGGCTGTGACCCCCATGTGTGAGGCCAACGACCTCCAAAATACTACGCACCAATCACCAACGGCCGCGAAGACACGGACCACTTAGCCCTTCATGTTCTTATATATCACTTCCTAGGACTAGGAAAAAAAGATAGTGTTGAAAGGAACCAGGACTTAATTATTTCCGCTTAATAACAGTTCGTCCTTCAAGGACACCGGATGTTCTAGGTCAAGACACTCACGATGATGAGTCTTTACATCCAACGTGGATAGCTTCGCTTTAGTTCCATATGTTTTACATGGGAAGCTTTTGGACCTTAATAGCTTTCACACAAAAAATCGTACAGGGTTCGTACCTTCTAGGAACGTTCCTTTTATGTTTATGAACAAAGTAATGTACTTACGGTTTTAGTCCGCCCCATTTATCCACACGAAATCACGGAGCATTCGCGCACATGTCTGTTCAGCATCAAAGCCTATACTCAAGTCTCAGTATTATATGTAGTGTGTTCTTGAAATAACGGTGACCCCTGAGTAGCCAAGAGCTTAGCGCCCTGGCTTTTATTGCGCGTGGTGACGATTTAAATTCACGCCGACCGGGCTGTATTGAACGGAGTGGCTCGGAGCCTACCTTACCAAAAACTGTAGGTTCCGTTCTTAGAAGCTCACCAGTTCGTTTAGAACGTTAATAAGAATTTAATTAATTAAACCCTGAAATAAGTGGTAAACTGCGGGAGGTGATTATTCACATCAAAAACAAGAAAGAATTTCCTTTGAAAAAATTTCAAATCATGTATTTTGGAGCTACAAGCGCTCAAAGTTACAGCAGCCTCATCATAAGTGATGTAGAATTTCGACAGATAATGACGCAATCCGTGTCCACAATCGAAGTTCCTACTCAAGTTGAAGGGGTTCCGAATACACAGGTATTGTAACGTAAGAATTTCACTGTCAAGGAATTAATGCCATTTAATACGGCAATCATGGAAATTACCTCTAAACTGCAGTCTTCAATCATACACATTGCTTAAATAGATGTAATGAGTGCAACTCTGATTTTCATTTGCTAAACCGACGTCATTGGCTGTCAAGATATGACGTTATTTACGAATAGGCCGAGTTAACTTTGAGTGCTTGTAACTCCGAGATTATGCATGTTTACCAAATTGACTATTTTCTTGTTTTCATGTGAGAAAACACATCCCGAAGCTTATCTCGTTATTTCAGGGACACACTGTATATTTAATATACATGTCATGCCCATACGCAGGATTCCCCACCGAAAGTACGTGAAACCCTCTCGAAGCCAACTTCTAGATTCGTGCTTTATTTAAATCTAAATTCTATTATGGTATGTTGTGGCTTTTGCAGATTTAATTACTTATTCGTTACACGAGTAATTAGCACTAATATAATTAAAAGTTTATATCCATTATCTATAAATGAGAGAACTACTTGACAGAAATGAGCAGAATAAGAAAATATGTATCATGTAATGATTGTTTCAAGGAACACATTTGCCGCGAGCTGCAGATGGCTGGGAGAATTTTGGGGCCGCACTTTTGACGTAAATTCGATTAAGGCGCGGAAAGAGGATGCAAGACAAATGTACACAGTATTTCGTAGATCCGGGCTGGAAATGGGTGTTCATCTCTATCAGTACGCCAGAATTGTGTTCTCGAAGGGAATATAGGCGCTAATTCCTAACAAAGTTGCAGGCTTTTGTCGGTGCAGGCGGGTGACGAGTCAACTGGGGTCAACTCCATGCACATTCTTCCTGGAAAAGAAACGGCTTGTACCTACTTTTTCCATAAGTGTGGTGTTGCTTTTTTCTTCGTAGGCTTGGGAGTAAAAATAGCAGCTACATTCGATAACTGGTTGCTTTATCGGTTGTAAATGGTTCAAATTTAGATAAAGTATCTCATATTAAATATCCTCGTTATTTCACAGAATTTGCGGAAATCTTTAGCGAGAAAAAATATCTGGGAATGAGTAACGTACCCCCCGCCCTCTCCCTCACACACACACAGCATCTCTAAACTCCAAATGGCTATGGCTTATGCTCGTCTCGATTACACAAACATGACTACTACTGATGAGAGCCAGGTGTTAATGTGGTGACGTTTTCAACTCTTGGAGATAATATTCCGTCACTACACACATCACAGCAACTCGTCTTTCTGTGGGGCCGCCCTATCTCTGGAACCGCCCCCGCAATCTAGAATATTTCCATCACTTCATATGAATGTTGCTGCAACAGAAACGTCGGCTACCTTTTGCTTTCTCCTCACCATTACATGAAAGATAATACTTTTTTTTTTTTTTTAAATCCATACTCCTTGAATTTGGAGTTTAGAAATGACAAGCGGTTAGGTCAGTCAGAAAATTCCTAATGTGATTTCAGAAAAGGAAAGTAACTAAAATGTACATTTGAAGAATTTAGCGCAAAAGTTGAGAATACGAAATTAGGACCACTGCAGAGTGCATTTCTCGTCTCAGACATTTTCCTCTCGACTCGTTTCTGCATTCTTCACGAAGTAAGTGCGGTCGTTTCTTTCCACCAAGTTCTCTGTTCCAGTGTAGCAAACCTCACTTATATTATGCAGCAAAATTTCCAGGTTTTTGACAATTTTTTGGGCCCACTTGCACTTTGAAATGGCACCTCAAATTTTGTGTGGAGTGTTATTTTGGTGTAATCGACACGTACGAAAAATCTGAAGGTAGGTTTCGCCATGATAATGTTGACGGTCTCCTTGTGAGTAGAAACAAGCGTTGCCCGATACTAAGCGAACTTTCATTTCTTCTACGACATCGCTTTAGCTTGTTACATATGCTCCCAAGTATTTAAATTTGTTTACTTTCTCTATATTCTCATTTTTAATTGTGGAGCTTATTATCAAAACGTCCCTTGTCCACAAAAATGTAAAACTGAGATATTGTCATGATCTAGTTCATTTAATTTTTTTCTAATATGTTAGCAAGGTTTAATGAATCCAGAACGCCTGTAAAATCATTTAATTATCAAAAGAAATAAGTGTATAGAAACAGTAATTAACAGTAAAAATTGAATATACAGTATTTTATCTTTCCCAATTCTTGTTTTACAAAAATGGAAAATCTTGGTAAACTAAATTAGTACTATTTCTAGATATTCATGGTTGACAAATTTTCCCTAACATTGAAAAATAAGAAGTGTATTACAAGTGTTTTTCTTGATTTCCTAACATTTATGGGTTTTGGGCAAGAGACGTTTTGATAATAAGCTCCACAACTGTTATGTATCAATTTCCATCATTCCCAGTGTTTGGGCTTGTTATCATGTATTTTGTTCTCTGTATATTTACCTGTAGATCTATATCATCGCACGCGTCTGCTAAGACATCGGCGTTACTTTGTAGTGCATTTATATCGTCCCCTATTAAATCTACATCATCCACGTATACGAACAGTTGATTTATGCCATTGAATGTTAGTCACATTTTGTCCCCTTTATTTTTCTGAATCGCATATTCTAACGCAAAGTTAAACAGTAATGGTGACAAGGCATCACCTTGTTTCAATCCATTGCGAATCTCGAAACTATCTGACATATTATTACCTATCCGTACTCTGCTTATGAAGTCGCTGAGACACATCCTCACTGGTTGAACAAGTTTTTTCGGAATTCCAAATTGTACAAGAATATTGTAATGTTTTTCACTTTTTATAGAATCATATGCTTTCTTAAAATCGATGAATAACTGACGAACAGTCCCATTGTATTCCCACTTCTTCTCTAAGATTTGTCTCAAGGCGAAAATCTGGTTCCACGTGGTTTCCAGTTATTTCATCTAAGTATACGCTTAGGCGAGTTAGCAGTATATTACTCACAAGAAAAGTCGGTGAAGTGATACGCGTGGATCTGCATGTGTTATATATCGTTGGAAAGATCACACCGAGTACACGTTACATGTGAAATATCTCGCTTGAATGGGGCCTGTAGGGGGCGTGGCGACCATTTGACCCGAACAATGCACGCCCCGAAACACCAAAAAACGTGGACAAAATAGGAAGCTGTGTTTCAATTTGTATGAGACTTGGTATATATAGATTTAAAAGGTGTCTAATTACGAATCTGACATCACATTTGTAAAATTAAAAATGGCGGATCCAACATGGCGGACACAAATTACACAAAAGCAAGCTATGGAGCTGAAATTGGGTATATAGAGATAGTCGACGTCGCTAATTATGAATCTGATACCAAAATTTTAAAATTCAAAATGGCGGACAAAAATTGCAAAAAAAGATGTACATAACGGACATATGTGATTATTACACAGGTAGTAGAAAAATACGTATAGTACATAACAGGGCAAGTAGGGGCAGCTGATTCGTGATAGTAAAGAGGGAGTTTCTTGTCGTATACAGCAGAGCTTTCAGCTAGAAAATGACGTTTGTCCACGTATAGTGGTGGTTTGAACCCCATTTCAGATCCATAGCTTTTTTCTCTTTTTTTGTAATTTGTGTTCGCCATGTTGAATTTTACAATTTTTGTATCAGATTCATAATTAGCGACGTCGACTATCTCTATATACCCAACTTCAGATCTATAGCTTGTAATTTGTGTCCGCCATTTTGAATTTTACAAATGTGATGTCAGATTCGTAATCAGCCACCTTTTACATCTATATATACCAAGTCTCATACAAATTAAAACACAGCTTCCTATTTTGTCCACATTTTCTGGTGTTTCGGGGCGTGCATTGTTCGGATCTTCAAATTGTTGCCACGCCCCCTACAGGCCCCATTCAAGCGAGATATTTCACATGTTACGTGTACTCGGTGTGACCTTTCCAACGATATATAACACATGCAGATCCACGCGTACCACTTCACCGACTTCCCTTGTCAGTACTTTGTAACATGTTGGCAGTAATGAGATTTCGCGGTAATTATTACAGTCCGATTTATCACCTTTCTTATAAACCGGAACTATTATTGAGGTTTTCCATTCCTTTGGAAGATCCTCCTTTCTCCATAAAAGCATCTATCAATTTATGTAGTTGTTTGATTAGTGCCGTTCCTCCCACTTTAATTAATTTGGCGGGAATATTGTCTACTCCCGGTGATTTGAAATTTTTCAATTTCTTTATCGACATTTCGACCTCGATCTCACTAGGTTCGGGTGTCCACGGTTCTCCTGTATAGATTTCAAATTTCTCTGTTTTTCTCCGTTGTGTACATTAAGAAGTTTGTCGAAATAATTTCTCCACACATCGATAATTTTAGTCGGATCTGCTTGAACATCTCCGCGTATATTTCTAATCATCCATAATCTATGTTGGTAACCTTTCCTTAACGAATTTACCCCTTTGTACAGATCTCGTATGTTATTTGTCTTGCCGTTTGCCTCAATTTCTGAATCTCTTGGTCAGATATTCTAGATATTCAAAATTTCTGAACTCCCGTGTGGCGTTTCGTTTCGCGTTACTGTAGTAGTTGGTATTTGCTTCGCTTTTATTACTTAGCCATCGTTGCCTTGCTTGTTTCCGGTCCTCATGAAGCTTCAGGCAATCTTCATGAAACCAAGACTTTGTTTTTCTGCTATTTCTTCTCACCTAAACGTTCCTTTGCTGCGATCTTTACTGTATCACGAATTGCTTCCCACATCTTACTTACATTAATGCTGTATCTAAAATCGCAAAAGGGGTCACACACGAAAAACAAGTTATGTTCTCCAACCAATGAAGTATGCAGTGTTTACGAAGGGGGCATCAGGTAAAAGAGGATGGGAACCTCTGCACTAGAAGGTTCAAATATATGCATTTTATACACTGCACACAGGCAATTGAAGTATGAAATACGAAAAGACTAACCAAGCGGCCGTAGCTCACTTGCTGTCGGCCGATGTATTAGTGTGACCTGAGGCGTTAGGCCAGTGACTTCAAAGTTGTGGATTCGAATCTTGCCCTGGGCGTGGATGTTTATGTGTGCTTTTAACTTAGTTCTAAGAGTATCAGTCGACACAGTGAAAAAAGGAATATCAGTTTATCAGTTAAATAAAAGAAGTTAAAAGAAACTGACTTAGCAATCGGAAGATCCTAGAAACGATCCCAGCGGCTGCCTATCCTGATAGACATTTTCAGTGTTTTCCTCAGTCACACCACACATATGCCAGGATGGTATACTGAAACTAGGTCGTGGCTACTTCCTTCCAACATCCTCCCCATCTCTATTTCAGCCTAACCCAAAGATGTCTAAAGGTCATAAATGAATTCAAAATTCAAACGAAAAGACAACAAAAAAGAGTATCTTAATAATACAACTATTCAAATTATACGAAGAAATGACTTAAAAGTTCTCACATGGGCTTTGCAATTTAAAACAGCCACCAAATTCGTGCCATATCTGGAGATGTCTGCTCGGTGTCTTGCTTCCTCTCCTTGATTTTTTTTCTTCAGCCGGATGATGTTCTCGCAACGACTAGGATTTCACGTATTTTGAGGGAGTAAATTGTGTTAGTGGGAGAGAAACAGTTCATATGAACAGAAGATATTATTTTCGTCAGAACTGATTGATTGAATTGTTATTAACGTCCTAAACGAGCTGGTAAGCTACTAAGGACGGGACCGAACAGTTTAACGTGGGTTCCGAACCACTTGTGTCCCCCACCGAGAATCGAACTCAAGATCCCCTTATTTCAAGGATGCGAGCGTTACCTGTTTTCATCAGAAGTGGAGATCTGGACAGTGTAACAATTAAATTCATTTGAGAACTGTATGAAATAGCTATTGTGTTCAAAGCACATTTAAGAGGAAACAAGGAAGCAGGGGGAAACATTTTTTCTTCAAGATATTCTCGGAAATCTCGAATCATGTCTCTCTCACCTGCTTGACATCTTCCTGATCTCACTTTCACCATAGGTGACCTGGTTTTGCATGCTTCTGACCAGTGGTGACTCGGATTAAAAATTTTGGTCCAGTGTGGAAAATCTGAATCTTCAATATCAAGCAACATCTTTCCGATTGAAGCTTCAGGGTTTCATAGAAAGCTGCAAAGCAAATTGGGAACTTATCTTTCCTGTTTCTTGGAAGTTAAGGCATTTTGTGGCTTCAAGTGACTTTTCGTAGTACCGTCCAAGATGCTCAATTGTTCTCTGAAACACTTTGACAATAGTCTTCAGTTCTTTGTCGGCTTTGTATAAGTCAATGTTTCTATCGTGTAGCTCTATAATTAGTCCACACAGTTCTTGCAATGCATCGCGCATTAGCAATAAATCTAAAATAAATTCAATTGAAGTTATCTTCTTAAGCAAGCCGTCATAGGTGCAACGTTCTTTTTTGTCTCTTTTCATGTCACTCATAGCTTCTTCAAAATGATGCACTAAATCTTCATAATTCTGCCACAGCGAAAACCGACCTGAAACTAGATGCAACCCAACGAACAGTCAAAACCCTTCCAATTTTTAACAACTGTAGATCTAATACCGCTGCACACGCTTGTGCATTCTTTGGTGATGCGTAGTAAATTACGTACAACTCTCTATAAAACGCTTCAATCGGCTGATGCCCGATATTTTTACTACCGCATCATGCACGGATAATTTAAGTCTGTGGTTGGCATAGTGTCATAAAATTATAAGGGCAAATTTGTTTTAGAATAACTTCTGAACCCTCCGCAAGCCCCTAACATCAGTGCCGCACAATCACTGGTAATCGACAATAAATGTTTGCTTACACAGGTATTCTTCTGACAAGCCACTTGAATGAAGATATTGCAATGTGCATTGAATATACCTACTACTGTGACATTATACAACTTAATCAAACCAATAAATAAATTTACTGGTGCCAAAGACCATGTTCACGAATATGTGCACGAACATAAAGATCATTCCAGAGAATTTCGACAAATAAAATAAGAATTGGTCGCTCGACTATTTTTAATTTACTTCATATTTGCAACATAGAATGTCATATACAAAGGAAGTTGAAAACAGTTTTTGAAAAGTTTTTATTGCTCACAGTTTAGAATGTACAAGGTGTTAAAAAGGGAGATTCCGAAAAATTTCGTTAAATACATCTAATTATAAAGTTACACATATTTCACAAACCAGTTGAGATATTTGAATAATTCAAAAACATTTAAAATATAGACACCTCAAAGAATATTTAAATCTTGTCTTTAAGTTCTAGCCTCAAAACGGCTATCGGACCGTGGTTGAAACAGTTGTAAAATATAGGTGAAATTTTCATTTTTAGACTCTTCTCCTGATTGAATGGAAACAAATAACAAGCCGTTTACTTTGTTATTATTATCTATAATTGTTAGTGTAATGACTGAAAAAAAAAATAACTTCTTGCGCCATTTCCTTTTCTTTATATCCAGACTTTAATTTCATAAAAAATAAAATTTATCGAAATTTGAGGGGTTGTAAGTCAAAAGAGGAAGAAAGTACATAAACCAAATTTAGCACAGAAGTTCCTTTGCTTATATTCTAAAACTCCTGAAAATTTTATTCATTCTGTTATGAAAAATAGCTTCTTAAAATACCTAAAAAAAAATATGTATATATATAGTCGTGTCAGTATATATTATCAATGAAAAATGAGGCTTTTATTAATAATGTTGAATTCTATCAGCGTAATCATTTAAATCACGTGCCTTAAACACAAATGGAAAATGTTTTACGTTCTTTATTGGTGTAGAGAGCTATTTCAGTTTTCATCTAGCTGCTACTTACGGAAAAACTCTGACAAAAGAGCACTCTCCTCTGATCTGATGTTATGAACTCTTAATGAGTAAAAGTTTCTGTCTTTCTTTTCTTTTTCTTTTACAATTTATGCACGCAACCATGTCATGCGAAGAGTTGTTACTCGTTTCGTTAGGTCTAATAGAATACATTGGCCTACATTTTACTTGGATCTCGCGGTTAAAATCTCAGCTTTTCTTTTCAAGTTATGTACGTGCCCATGTTTGATAAGGAGACATTACTCTTTCCGCTAGGCCTAATAAAATACACAGACCTGCTTCTTAGTAGTAACGATCTCTAACAACCACGTTATATAAAATATCCTAAGAATCCGCTGATGTCTTAAAGTGCTGGCCAACGTCTAGCTAAACCTCCGTCGCACAACCATTCTGTAATTTTCTGTTATCAGTTTTATGACGCTGTATTCCTTAGAGGCATTTCAATAACATAGTAAAAAGATAACATATATTTGCATGACATGACATAACAAAATAGAAGAAAAACAGTCACTCAATTTTAACCGCGAGATCCAAGTAAAATGTAAGCCAATGTATTCTATCAGATCTAACGAAAAGAATAACTCTTTGCATGTCATGGCTGCGTACCTCACTCGTGTAAAAAAAAAAAAAAATCACCAAGAAGAGTTCATAACATCAGATCAGAGGTGAGTACTTTTTTTATCAGAGTTTTTTCCATAAGCAGGAGCTAGAAAAAAGTTAAAATAGCTCTGTACACCAATAAAGAACGTAAAACATTGTCCATTTGTGCTTGAGGCACGTGATTGAAATGATTACGCTGACAGAATACAACATTATTAATAAAAGTTACATTTTTAATTGATAATACATACTGATACGACTATAGCTTTTTAAGCAACTTTAAGAAGCTGTATTTTATAGAGGAGTTTGAATAACAGTATGAAACTTTCAGGGATTTTAGAACATAAACAAAGAAGCTCCTATGCGAAATTTGGTTTATGTACTCCCTCACCCTTTTAACTTACAACCCCTCAAATTTTGACAAATATGAGTTTTTATGAAATTGAAGTGTCGGTATCAAGAAGAGGAAATGACACAAGAAGTTTTTTTTCTATCATTACACTAACAATAATAGATAATAATAACAAAGTAAACGGCTTGTTATTTGTTTAGATTTAATCAGGAAAAGAGTCTTAAAATGAAAATTTCACCTATATTTTACAACTGTTTAAACCACGGTCCGATAGCCGTTTTGGGGCTAGAACTTAAAGACAAGATTTAAATATTCTTTGAGGTGTCTATATTTTAAATGTTTTTGAATTATTTAAATATCTCAACTGGTTTGTCAAATATGTGTAACTTTATGATTCGCTGTATTCAACAAAATTTTGCGGAATCTCATTTTTTTAACACCCTGTAGATCCTGAACTATGAGCAATAAAAAATTTCAAAAACTGTTTTCAACTTCGCTTGTTTATGGCATTCAATGTACCAAATATGAAGGAAATCAAAAGCAGTTGAGCGACCACCACTTGTCGAAATTCTGTGGAATGACCCACAGTTAATTCAAGTAGATTTCTGGCTTAAAGTAGTCGCTTCATCAATGACTAACGATATTTTACTTTTCGAATTGCAAGTTTTGTTACTAAAGCATTCATCATTGCCACTGCTATGTGATTCACAATATTAATGCATGCATTAGTTGAATGCAAGATACAACTCATGTCAACACCATTAAGTTCTTGCAGATTTATTTCATCCTCGAAATTATTAAAAGACTGGTTCTGTTTTGCTACCTTGAATGCAGTGCGAAATACCCTAGCTGTGACCTCTCTTTCACCAGACAATGACTTAGTACATATAGTTTCATGTGGTTCATTTTGGTCTTCCGCAAGTATTTTTACTGCAGCTTTGTGACACGAAGTTTACTTATGGTTAATTTTTTTTTCGCAGTGACGTTAATTGTTTCTGTCGTGTTTCACCGTAATAGCGTATGTCGCAGTTTGCCCACTGTTTAGGTACTTTCATTCTTATGCGCTTTTCAACCTCCGGCAGTTTACCCTCTATACACCCAAGTTTTTTGTTTTGCACAAAGATCCAGTCATAAGCTTGCTGAAGGATCGTATTGGAGCAAGATAAAACTGAGAGGTAGCAGTACCAATTCTTTCCGCGTTTCTAACATCTTTGTCTTCTGAAAGCTTATCTTTTCTTTCATCAACGTGTTGCTTTTTAGTGACAGAGACGAAATAATTACTTATTTTATTCATTTTTGACACTATAGTACAGGATTACACATTGAAGCACACGTAATATTATCTGAGTTTTCAAACAACACAAATTCACACCACCAGTCTTACTCGTCTACACAACAAATGGAGAGAACTGGAACCACCACCACACGACGCAGCTTTAGATTTCTTCCGCAACCAGAGGTCTGAACCTCACATCCCAACCACAGATTTCCTTCTAAATCTAGCCAACCTAGTTCTCACCTGTAACAATTTCACTTTGAAAAACAAACAATGCCTTCAAATCCGAGGCACAAATTACCAAACATTACCTTCAAATACGAGAATGGTCGCTTCCTATGCCAACCTCTTCAACCTTGAACATGATTTCCTATAAACCCAACCGCTGACTCCTCTACTTTGGATCCATTTATTGGATGATGTCCTAATGTTGTGGTCTCATAGTGAGGCAAGCCTCAACACGTTCTTAGAACAGACCATCTCAAACACTAAAGCCACATTCCTTGATGTAGACAGCACTTGGAAAACAACACTCTTAACACTTAAGTTCATATAGAACCAAACAACGACATGCAATACTTCCACTATTCAAGTTCCCATCCTTACCATACCAAAAAAGCTGTTCCCTTCTCCCTTGCCCTCAAGAGGACAATGTCTGAAATTCACATCTTATCCAAACAGATTCTACTTTCAGCCAACCCCACTCAACCTACTCATACTCCCACCACCAACCCGAATCCTCCGGCCTTAATCACTATGTTTCGTCCTGAACTTGCCAAGATATATATATTGTTGATAGGAAGGAAAGGATCTCATTTGAGGTAACTTCGACAAAGTACGCGCCACTGCCCGCAGCCAGACAGTTAAATATGCGAGCAACTAGGAAGAGAATTCATAAGAATTCTGGGCTCACAATACATAGCGGCGGAGTAAACAGCATGATCATCAATGAACTTCAATTGATAGGCGCAGTAAGAGGTAACCGACAACAGTCTTCGTTCTGGTCGCCAACCTGCCAACTCGGCCTTTCGCCGGTCCATGCCAGGGCCTGGCCATAACACCATAAAGCCAGTAATTCAGGTTATGATTGGGCGTCACTTTCGAGCACAACCAACCAGCTGTGCCTGAAGTCATCCGCTGCCACCTTGCCGCCGCCTTGAAAGAACCCAGGGTTCAAGCCACGCTGCCGTCCGTCAGTTTCCTTTGGATTCTTGGTAAGTGAGATCAATGGTATGTTTGCTAGCGTATTTTAGAAATGGTGGAAGTCTCGTTGCCCGAATATCTTGGTTAAGACCTGTA
The DNA here is from genome assembly GCA_022664845.1 of Lepisma saccharinum. NCBI lineage: Eukaryota > Metazoa > Arthropoda > Insecta > Zygentoma > Lepismatidae > Lepisma > Lepisma saccharinum. Next base: position 7,453 of record JAGDQP010020967.1, on the reverse strand, counting down.
ATTGTATGGGCCAATAAAATCCCCTCTTGGTTTTGGACCACTGCATATCATTTATGTATTAGCGTCTACCCGATACCTATGCCTACCACTAGCTACGTGACAAGCTCCCAAGGTACTTTCCAAGCATTTGCTGTCCTTTAGGTAACGATTACTTTAGTCATACCAGGCGAGTGCCGGGATGGTACCACGACTTTCAAGGTAGGAGTACTTGAAGTCATCAATATAAGAAGAAACGCCTGGATTTCCACTTCCATATACTCCCATCCGACCTCAATACCAGATCTGTGTTTTCCACCAAGCCGAGATTAGTTTTTCAGTATCCTCCCAATCATATCTTGGTCCGCACTAACCCTTCATCCCATTTGCCTTCAGTTCCACCTCACAAATGTAACAGGGCTACATTTAAAACCTGTCCTATCCTTATTACGTTTCCAACTATCTCTATCAGCACAGCCAATGGTAACTTCACTATACATCCTAAAGGAACAAGTCAAACCTCAAACGTCATATATACCTCCTAACATGTGGACTCTGCCCGGCATTCTATATGGAGGAAACAGGCGGTCCCTTGAATCTCCGTGTCAATAATCACCGCCACTTTTCCGTCACCAACAGACCCGACTCGTTAGTGTCTACACACACGCAATTGCACACCGAGCCGCCGTAGCTCAGTAGAAGAGTGTTGGCGTAACATTTGGGAGGCCGTGGGTTCGATCCCAGCAGCCGACCATCCTGAATGAGGTTTTTCCTGTCATTCCAGGCAAATGCCGGGATGGCACCTTCAACATAGGTTATGGCCGATACTTTACCACTAACCTTACCCCGGCCTGAGCATTACATGCCTAAAGACAATAAATAAAATTCAATGAACGCAACTGCACAACACTGACTTCGATGAGTTTTCGTGTAGCCATACCCTATCCTCACCACAAACACATCCACATGTCGGAAGGAGCTTTCATTCAGTCATTCAAAGCAAAACTGAAACCTGGTCTAAACTTGCAGTAATTTTTTTTCTCTTCTATCCACGTCTACACTTACACTCCCCATCAACCCCTGTCCATTCACTTCCAGACTATTTCGTTTCTTTTCTTGGTCATTTTTTTTCTTTTTTTTTTATCGTTTCCTATTCTGACTCCCACTTTTTGTGAATGACTCAATAACCTACTCTCATTTTGTTAAGTTTCCTATACTATATCCCACTTTCTCTGACTGGGTTTTCTAAACAAAATCTCACGTTTTCTGGTTGCATTTTCTAAACTCCACCACACTTTTTCTGCCTGCATTTTCTATACTGTATCCCACTTTCTCCGACTATACCAAATTCCACTTTCCTGACTACGCTTCCTGTACTGAGTTCAGTTATTATTATTATTTATTGTATCTAGTTCAATTTTCAACATAAAAACCCATTTCCGAAACCTGTATCTCATTAGTACTTGCGCATGCGCAAAACGTCGTCAATTTTATTATGTGGGGTCCGCCATCTTGTGTTTCTATCTCTTCTAATTGTCCACGTGTGGTCAGTGAAGTCTTTTCTTGTCTACATACAACTGAAGATGACAGTAGCCGAAAATTATACGTGACTTTATAGTGACAAGTGTGTAATTGTGCACGTGATCTTCGTCAAGATACTATGCAAGTACAATTCCTTTCCTCTCTATTCAAATTTCACCTATATATTGATGATCTCACGTTTGTGCAGTAAACTTTATACTAAACATGAGAATCTCTTTACTAGGAGTAACGTAGATCCGATGGTAGAGTAGCTATGACTTCACTGCGACCTGAAAATACACTTGTTGTACATTAAGGTAATGTGTTCTTTCTTTTCGAACTACTTTTGAATCTCAAAGTTTTGTTACTGATACTAGGATTTTGGATTAAAACACTGGGGATTTGTTGACTTTCTATTGGGGTTTCTAAGAAGGAATCTACTCCGAGTGAAAAGAAGTTGAAGCTAAATAACACCAATGCATAAATTAGACTACTACAGAAAATTAGAATACAAGACGACGGACGTATTGAGCATCAGAATAATAGACGTATAATAGAACCCAACGAAATACCTTGGAGCTGTGGCGATGAACTTGGCTGGCTGCAGCGAAGATGGAACTCTGGATAACACCTCGGGTTGTCTCTTCGTACTGCTGGTGGCCTCAGGAAACAAGGCCGACGGTTCTTCTTTCTCTTCTCTGTTCTTCTCCGTTCTCTGGCTACGGAGCGGGGTTCGGATCCCAGATCCGAACTTGATGGCTACTGAAGTCTTGGATCTCAACGACTACCAACGGCCAAGATTTCTACCAATGTTCAGGTTTAATCTCAAAAACCCATTCCCTGTCTTCTTGATATCAACCAATTACAGTTCTCCTTGGGAGACGTGGCCACGGTCTCTTAGACCAACCACAATGCACCTGACGTATTCTATCTTCATATTTCTCCTTGGTCACTGATATACGATCTTGCTGAATTGAGTGTAAGTTGATTTTATGATTATATTGCTTTTGAAACTCTAAGCGATATTTGGGATTATTCTTTTCCCTATTACACGTGATTCTGCAACGTGACTCAAGACTGACGTGTTTCGGAGTAATATAATATTTCATATTGAAATCTAATATCTGTTTTTGCAGGTTTCTGTGACATTGACAGAGGTGACGAAGTTGCTTAAACCAATATTTAATTGGTTGAAAGATTGTTCATTCTTAATAACAGACAAAACTAAATCTTGGTTTGCTCCGATACGAAGTTGGGTTCTTTTGTAGAATAAAGCTTTTTCCCTACCGTTCAACAATACATATATGTCCAATTTAGGCAAAATGGAGTTAACAGTGCAGTCAAAGACCTCGTATTGAAGGGTATCAACCCCCCAAAAATATCTCACGAAACGACCTCCAAGAGACGAGAAATGTTAGAAATGAAAACTGGTCCACGGTGACGATATATATCTTAGTCGTCTAGATTTCCTTAAAAAACACCTATGGTAAACTTTATTTTAATATGGGCCAGTCTAGTAACTTTGGACTTCGGCCCGTAACGATTCGCCTTTAGTTGTTAACCCTATCATTATGACCTGGGGTTTGCACGGACCCCAGGCACTTTTGCGTGGCTGTCATTTTGTGCATATCCTATTCCGAGTGTTCATGCTCAGTGACATCTCAAATCAAAATGTTTGTAAATCGCTACAAGCTTTTCATTGTATACAGATCAACCGAGCGTTGTGAATTTTACCTTAAAATTTCAATGTCATATTTCTATGACCTGGGGTCCGTCCGGGCCCCAGGTATATTTAAGGTATAATTTCCTTTGTATAAATTGTTTTATGCACGTTTCGAATATTTACAGACTTCTTTAGTTTGTCAACAGGTGGCAGGGTACTCTACGTACACATTATTTCAACATCCGGCGCCATGTTCTTTATTTTATTAGCATTAAGAAGGTCAATCTAGGTACAAATAATTTTAACATTTCGTGCCACTTTTTGACTGTGTTTGTACCTGTTTGCGAAGCAGTGAAGACCTCTTCTGCAGTGTTCTTAAAGTGATTTTGTTTTTATTTTTAAATAACTGCACTTGAATTTGATGAAAGAAGCACACAAAGAAGAAGAACCACAAGAACAACAAACATTATGTGTGTGCTGTGTTTTTCGCTGCAAAATGTCACGACGAAAGGGAGTTCCAATAGAAGAATTTAAACGTGTATTGGATGAAAGCGATAGTGATGATGATATAGATTTTGGGAGTTGCGACGAATCTTCAGAATATGAAGAGGGTGTAGGGGATGAAACTGAAGATATGCATTATGAACCTGATAGTGTATCTGATAGTGGTAGTGTATGTGACAGTGACTCTTCTCTCGACCAACCATGTAACAGTGGTAAACGGGCTAGACACGATAATATTTTAAATCAAGCTCATATTTTTGAATCGCGTTCAGAGCGCAAATGGACTACAAAAGATCCTCATTCAACACAAACTGCAGCCCATACTGTTTTGCGACAAACAAGAGGATTAGTAGGTGATGCTAAGAATGTTTCTGATAAATGTGGCGCACTGAAGCTGCCCATAACACCACACATGGTCAATCTTATTGTTCGAGAGAGAAATAGAAGGGCTAAACAAGTGATAGCAAAGTGGAATACATCCCATCCTGCAACTCAAAAGACATGGACTGAAACAGATGAAACAGAAATATATTGGATACTTGTATTGGAATATTGTTACTTGGTGGAGTTTACAAATCGGCGAATGAAAGCGTTGGAGAAATGTGGTCAATGGACAGTGGGAGGCCAGTATTTCGTGCTACAATGTCAATGGAACGATTCCATCATTTGCTTCGTTTCTGTCGTTTCGACAATGAAGCCACAAGAGAACAGAGACTAGAGACTGACAAACTAGCTGCCTGCAGCGATTTCTGGAAAATGTTTCTGGATAATCTGGCAAAGTTTTACAAGCCTGGAAGTGACCTGACCGTTGATGAACAGTTGGCAGCATTTCGCGGACGGTGTAAAATTAAACAGTACATTCCCACCAAACCAGGGAAATATGGTATAAAAATATACTGGTGTTGTGACGCCGAAAACTCATATCCTTTGACTGCAGAAGTGTATGTCTGTAGACAGCCTGGTGCTGCTGTTGGAAGGAACAGTACTGTAGATCTTATAAAGCGATTGGTTGACCCTTGGAAAAACAAAGGACGCAACTTCACTATGGATAACTTCTTTACTAGCGCTGAGCTAGCTGAAGATCTATAAAAAGTGAAAACTACAGTGGGTGGAACAATGCGGCATAATCGAAAAGAGGTTCCAAGAGAGTTACTTAAAGATCGCCAACGTGAAGAGAAATCTTCAATCTTTTGTTTTGATCGTGAATTGACACTGGTTAGCTATGTTCCTAAAAAGGGAAAGGCAGTTGTTTTGCTCTCATCCATGCATCACGACAAAGCAATAAATGAAGAGAATGACAAAAAACCCGAGATTATTATTCATTACAATGAAACAAAATCCGGTGTAGGCAACCTTGACCATTTATGCAGGTTTTATTCATGTAAGCGTAAGATACCCCGCTGGCCTATGATTTTATGGTTCAACATGCTGGACTGCGCAGCCATAGCTGCATACATAATTTGGATTTTGAAATTCCCAGATTGGGAATTTGGAAAGCGACAGACGTCGATTATTTCTGAAACAACTTGGGAGAGAGTTAGTCAATGACCATATTCAGAGAAGAATTGAGAATCCACAAGCTCTGCAGTCTGGAGTTCGTCTATCACTTAAATCTCTGGGAATTGAAATTCCAAAACTACAAGCTGCATCTGCTGGAACTGGAAGTCAAGACAAGCAGAAAAAGATGCGGTGCCAACTGTGTCCACGTTCTTCGGATAGGAAGGTGAAGACCAAATGCAAGTGCTGCCATATTCCTTGCTGTCCGGAACACCAGCACACAATATGTGATGTCTGAGCAGGGACCATTTAAAACATGTGAACTAAATGATAAGAAAATTGGTGAATACTCGTAGTCAGTGGCTTAGGTTAAAATATGCTACATTTATGACATTCTTAAAATTATATGATAATGATGTAATTTTCTTCAATATATTATAGCATTTTTTTGTATCAGAATCTTGTAATATGGATAAAATAAAGTAAACATAAAACGAGAAAAAAATCAATAATAATATATTAAACATTAACTGAGTATTAGAACAATGAACGCAATGAACAATCACAACGTCCAAAAAAACACTTAATTCAAGAAAAATGTGCCGCGCGGACCCCAGGTCATAATGTGGTATGTTTTAGAAGGACATAATGATAGGGTTAAAATCCACACCCATGCCGGGACTCGAACCCGGGACCTTCGATCCGATGGCCTACCGCCGTAGCGCTCGGCCGGCTCGATTTCCTTCTACAATCACATCCCGAACTTACGAGCAGTGCAGTTGTCAATTCTTCCAAGCTCCTGAAATCCAGCAGTAAATTGGTCTCCAAACTTGATGCGTCTTCCGTTACGTGGTGCTACTGTCGTCTTAGTCTTTTATTCAATCTGCACGTGTTCGTCATTTCTTCTACAATCAATAATACGGTCTTAATACACCGAAATATCGAGTCATCTGCATATTTGTATTTGTGTGTGTATATTCTATTGTGGAACAAATAAGCTGTAATAAAATTCCTTACTTATAATAAATTTACCTTACATACTGGGTCTGGGAAAAAGTTCGTGGCGTTTCCCGATAGATGGCGTCAATTGCAAATACCTCAGGAAACACAGATCGCAGCGCCACCACTAAACGCTCGTTGGAAAGGTGACACTTCGAGCGTTACTGTGAGTGTTTAAACAGCGAAATTGGTGCAGTGGTTGGAAAGCTGCTTGCATGTGAAAATGGAGAACAGTAATGTAATTGGGCTATATTTTGCAATATTATTACGACAAAGGGAGGAACGTTGCGCAGCCGTGTGAAAAAAATTGTGCTATGTACGGAGAAGGTACTTTATCAAAATCTACTGCGCGGAAATGGTTCACTCGCTTTCGTTCTGGTAATTCTGATGTGAAAGATGAGCCACGCTCTGGTCTCTGGTCGTCCAATCACTGAAAAAGCTGATGAAATTCTTGAAAAGGTCCAGCAAGATAAGCATATCAGCAGTCTCGATATTGGTATGGAGCTAGGCATTAATCACAAAACTTTGTTGAACCATTTACACAAAGCTGGCTACAAAAAGAAGTTCCATGTATGGATTCCGCATGAGTTGAGCGAGAAAAACATGATAGACCGAATTAACATCTGCGATGCGCTGCTATAACGCTATGAAAACGAGCCATTTCTGAAACGTGTCATAACCAGTAATGAAAAATGGATCACGTACGACATTCGGAAGCGTAAAAGATGGTGGAGAAGGGATGGTGAGCCGTCACAAGCGTTCGCGAAGCCCGGATTGACGCCGAACAAGGTGATGTTGTGTGTGTGGTGGGACTGGATGGGAATCGTCCACCATGAGCTAAATTCCAGTTGGTCACACGATTAATTCTCAACTCTACTGTGAACAACTAGA
>JAGDQP010020966.1:15757-32451 GCA_022664845.1 Lepisma saccharinum | reverse complement strand
CTCCCGAAATTTTGGGTTTTACTCTTCTCCTTCCACAGATTGGGTTGGATTAGTATAAGTTCGAATGTACGTTTCTTAAGATTTCCAACGGTATATAACTCTTGGTCCTGTGTAATAACAGAAGGTGACTAGAGCCGTGAAAGTGAATGTCACCTTATGCACTTTTGTACAGAGAGCTCAGAAAGTAATATTGGTTATCGCTTTTCTCTCAGCTTGTATTGCACCGATCAGTGTCATTGTTGGCTGTGTTTGACATAAATATTAAATACATCCGTTGATGTGGTTTTGTTGATGTATGATAACTGTTAGTGTTGCAAACTTCCCACGATTTCTGAAAATATACCTTTTTATAAAAAAATTCTTTCTTTTTCTTCTTCTTCTACAAATTGGGCACGATGGGCATATATGTTATTTATTTAGATTTTCTGTCTTTCAAGCTTTCCAATCATATATGATTCATGGTCTTGTGATGATTAGAATGGTGACTAGAGGCATAAACGTGAAGGGTGACGATTTCCATAAATTCCCTGCCGTCGTCTAAAAATGGCGGCCATTTTTCAAAATTGTGGGAAAAGCTTCAGTGGGATTTTAGGGGACTTTTAGTATGTTGTTCCTGACACATTCCCCTACTTCCATACCAATTTTCAGCTTGTTACTAATTTGTTCCTTTCTCAACCCTATCTTTACTGGACTATTATGGTCGTTAGCCGCAGCAATTGATCGTTAATACTATACATTGGTCTGAAACCCGTTTGGTGCATTGGTAGAATTTCTTCTTTACTTAAAAATGAGCGTATCCTTTGGACTAGTATTTTCTCAAATAGTTTTCCTAGTGTGGCAGTTAATTGTATGGGCCGATACGATTTTACTCGGGTGTTTTGTTTGGTTTTAGAAACATACAAAGTTTTGAGATTTTCCATTCAGTTGAATAAAATCCTGCTACATGAGTGGATATGAGTGAAAATCCTGTTCGTAGTATAAACGTATAAATGGCTCTGGATGTCCTATAAAATCTTATTAACCTTCCTCGGCCTATGAGGTTATGCTGTTTATGATGTACCATATTGCTTGCCAATTCATTTCTCTTCTAGTTCGTATATCCCGTTGCAATGTCTTGTAATTGTCCTTTCACAAAAAGACTCCAAAAACTTTAAAATAATTCAATGGCGGAGATCAACTTCCGGCGGGTAAGAAACAACAACCTCTGTTGAGTATCGGACCAACTATAGCTGCTCAAACAGTTAGTCTCCATTCTATAAAAGTGATTCTTTACAAATATTTGAACAGTGCTCTTGCTTGATGATGCGTGTTACAATATCATCATCTTTTAAGGGCTAAAGTAAAACTTAAACTCATTCAATCTATCATATACTGCGTTTATATATTATTAATATAGCAAATGTATTAAGGATTTGTTTTTTCTTCTCAACGGTACACGCTATAAGCGAGTTGTAACGAAATAGAGAAACTAAAGGCAAGAGCTGTTATTGGATATCTCACGTCGCAGGAGATCCACGCCGACTTGGTTGATACATTAGGCGATAGTATGCCACAGTGAGGCAGCTGAATTTAGGAGGGGCAGAACCCAGCATTGAAGATGACCCTCGACCAGGAAGGGCAGTGGAAGCACTTACCCAGGAAAACATTGACAAAGTGCATGAAAAGGTAATGAATGATCACCGATTGACCATCAGGCAGATTGCTGAGACAGTGGACTTTTCAACTGCAAGCGTTGACAGAATTATCACCCAGTATCTGGGAATGAGAAAAGTTTCCGCGAGATTCGTATCCAAACTTTTAACCTTTGATCAAAAGATGACAAGACGCAACATTTCAAGGAATAGTCTTCAGCTTTTCCGGAGAAGCACAGATTCATTCTGCACTCGATTCTGCACTCCATTCTTAATAGAAGATGAGAAGTGGGTCCACCATTAAAACTCGAGTCGAAACAAAATTCCAGGCAGTAGAAACATCCCTCATCCCCATCTCCAAACAAGGCCAAGTCAGTACCCTCAGCAGGAAAGGTGATGGCTACAGTTTTTTTGGGATTCGAAACGGGTGGTGATGGTAGCTTATCTTCCAAAGAGGTAAACAGAGGCTGGAGATTACTATGCAGGTCTCTTACGAAAACTGCGCGATCATATTCGGCAGAAGCGTCGTGGAAAACTGACAACAGGTGGTCTTCTCCATTAACACAATGCCCTCAGCTACAGGTCAGTCGTCACCACGGCAACAATTCACGATTACGGCTAGAATTTGGTACACCATCCGTCTCATTTGCCAGATTTAGCACCTTCTGACTTTCATCTCTTCCCAAAACTCTAAAGGAGGTTGGAAGAGGTTCATTTTGAAACTGATAATGACATCATTCATGCCGTAGATGGCTTTGTCGACGATTTCGACAAAACGTTTCTTTGCCAGCGGTATTAACGCGCATGAACATCTATGGACAAAGTGATTTAACAAATTGCCAGGGAACTATATTGAAAAGCAACAAAATACTTAAACTCTTCGCTGTTCCGTTCGTAGTTAGGTTTAGAACTTCTGTAGCAACCCTCGCATATGCAATTTTAAATGCAGGTTTTCTCCGTAAGTTGGAAAGTGGCACTTCCATCAGTTTTCACTTCCATTCCTCAGACATAAAATATATTCTTTTAAATTTTATGAAAGGGGTTGGAAGAACGTATAAAAGTTGTCTTTCTGAAGCTATCTTGCAATCAAGGGATCCCGGGCTCGATTCCCGATGATGACGCAAGTAGTTCGAAGCCCACGTTAAAATGTAAGTCCCGTCGTTAGAACGTCATCTTCATCCAATGGAAGGCAAAACACCATCGGTTCACCTTGCTTAGAGACCTTCGGGCCAAGACCTGCTTTCGAGCAGCACATCCATCGTCATGATAAACGGATTATTGGTTAAGAAAACACAATCAATCAAAATATTACACACACGTAGATAAATAAATATTGGGAGAGACAAAGGGAACGATTTATATAGAGAGAAGGACACCGGGAGGCAGTGAGAGACAGAACAGAAAGGCAGAGAGAGAGAGAGGGGGGGGGGAGAAATATACAGTTGATGACAGTTGCATCTTGCCAAAGGTTTTTGTTAGTAACTTGACGAAATGAGAACCGTGTGTTCTTCTTCTTCTTTGGCTTTACAGAGAGTAAATTAGCTTCTGTCAGATGAACAGAATATCACCAAAGACAAAACTTTTGTTCCCAATTCTAAGGAGTAGACGTGTCGGTTTTCATTTTGCTCTAACGTTTTGTCACAAACCAACGCTTTGCATTTTAATAAAGGAATCGCACTGCTTGTGTAATCCATCTGTTTTATTTCAGTCGTAAATCTATTTCAGAAGAACGTTTTGTTGTGTAAGTGTGTGCGTGTTGATGGAGTGGAGGGGGTAGAAGAAGACAATGCCACTCAACCTAGTTTATTGCTGATTTTTGCTTATATCCTGTTTGTTCTGCTTCTGGGAGATAAATGACTCTGCTTCTAGTTTGGAGAAGACATTTCAAAATTTTATTAACTTGTCATCCAAAAAGTGTGTCGCAGATTCATCAAAATCAGATAATTGTAAGCTAAATTGGTAGGATTGGGATGAGTTAGTGAAATTCATCGTATAAGCAAGAGAACACTTGATTTATCCGTTGTTTACAGAAGTAAAAAGTCCAGCTCAATGCACCAGCAGAGTCGTATGTGTTTCTTTTTCTTTAAACTTGAGTTTATAGCTTCCTGGGAGATAACGTGCCCCACTGAGGACTCTTCAGGAAGCAGAAAAGAGAAAGATAACGGCTGAGGCCTTTGTAGAGATACTATATGGATATTTGTCGCACGAAGCTGAGAGAATGCTGAATTTGTTTTAGATAGTATGGTCGGAAGCAGAATTCGAACCTTTGTGCCTGCACAGTGCTGATCCGAAGTGTGTGATCGTAACCACTAGGCCACGAGGAGTTGGTCCATGTTACTGTTGTAATTCGAAGGTCCCTTGATCGAATCCCTGTGAACCATGCAGACTGACTTCTCCAGTGATTTCCTCCAGGTTTACTAGGACAATACAAGAACGTTTTTCTCGTTTATTAAGGACTACCGCACGAGGGTAAATACATGTAAATTACGATTAATTATTGCATGGTTCTCTTTTAATATTTTGTCCTGTATTCAGAACGTTTCAGAGCTATACTGAGCCTCATGACCAGCAGATTGTCAACTGTCACTAATGTTGCCAGGGACCTAAGTTTTTAATTTTTCTAGTACATTAATTCGTTATCTTTATTCACTACCAACGTAAGTTTCTACACTGTAAAAAATTTCGTCTAGTTGTCGGAAACTAGCTGAACGGAATGTAGCTAACAAAACTCAGAAACTCTTCAGTTTCCAAAAATATTCAAGCAAAGAAAACTAAGGAATTTTCTCAACTATTATGTAGGCTCGCATTGCGACTATTATTGGGATTCAGATCGTGAACCTACACAAGAGTAGATAATATATCTTTTAAATATTCTTTTCTTGAATAGTTTCTGAGTTTTGTTAGTCACGTTTCAGGCAACTGGACAAAAAAATAACAATGTACTTCTCCAATGTACTGTATATCCATTATAATATATCCATATATCGTGGTATAACGACTTTTCTTCCATGATTGGGTGGTTAATTGAGACCAGATTGTTTAACATTACGACACAGCTGTCACATTTTTGTATTTTAGGTTAATTATATGTTTCTCTGACCGCCCCGCTGGTCTAGTTCTTACCGTTGCTGACTGATGATCGTGGGGTCCCGGGTTCGATTCCCGACTCTGCCCAGGGATTTTTTTTCAAAGCGAGACGGTCTGAAAAGGTGCCCACCCAGCATCGTGATGCAATTGGTTAGCTGCTGTGAATAAAATATAGTGGCTATTACAGTTGAGAGCTTCGGTTCTCCTCTCCCAACACATCTGGACAGCGTGGGAGCAGTAGACCAATTCCTCCCTTCGGGAGAGGTCTCATCTAGTAGTGGATTGAATATGGCTGTGAACTATTATTATATATATGCTTCTTTAGTCGAATATTAATGTCTCTTTTCGTTTCATCTAAGTAGATATTATTATTTAAGTTCTTATATTCTCCTGGACTTCACCTGTGAAAAGTAGATCTATAGTTTGAAAGGTATTTCCCTACATTTATAGACGAAGTATTGGTTGTTCTAGATCCATTTTCCAGTGTTTTCTCATCTTTTTGTTTGATTTGTTTAGACTCAAGTTTATTTGTTCTGAGATTTTTGTATTTGGCGTTCTTTTCTTGGTATCTCGTTGGATTGATGATTTTGATATTTTTCTACCATTTCGTCATTCATTGATTTGATTAACCAGTTTTCTAACATAATTTAAATATCGTGTATTTCTCGTTTCATAGACTCTTAAGAATTTTTAACCCCTTTTGTTTTAGAATAAGCCAGACTGCTTTTAACTTTACTAAAGAAAATCAGAAGAGAACACAATTGATTCAATAGCATAAAGCGCTTGATTAGCATAATGGCTTAATGGCATAAAGCGTTTGAATGGCATAATGGCTTCATGACATAAAGAGCTTGAATGGTATAATGGCTTCATGACAAAAAGCGCTTGAATGTCATAATGGCTTCATGGCATAAAGCACTTGAATGGCATCATGGCTTCATGACATAAAGCGTTTGAATGGCTTCATGGCATAATAATGGTATAAAGCAATAGCTTCAATAGTATAAATGGCAAGTGCTAGTAGACGTAATGTGTTAAACATGGAAGATTTCATTGTAATTAACTTCGTGGAGGTCCCGATACTCTTTCTTATACAGGAATGAAGAAATTGGAAACCTGGTGGAAAAGTGTTTACATGTGAATTAAAAATGTAGAAAAAGTACCTTAAAAATATTTGAAAAGTGTTATTTTAATAAAGAGCAGGAACAAAGCTACATTTATGTTTGATTTATCCACATTTATTCTTTTGTTTGATAAATAATAGTCGGAAAATACTAAGAATTTTTTTAATAAAAGAACACACTATTGATCATAAATATCTGTGTTGATGAGACACATTGAAATATCAACTATTTTTGTACGCTATAATAATAAACAGTAAGAAGTTGGGGCTTGACTTGTTTAGTGCTAATCGTATTTCCATTCTGTGTCCCTGTTTATTGCAAACAACTCATTTTAGAGAAAGCTATTTCGAAGAAACCCATTACATGAAGACATGGAAGGTAAAAAAACTCAAAACAGGATCTTGCAATACAGAAAAGACAGAAGAAGAAAGCATAAACTGAGAAAAGACGAGGAATAAATCTCGTACAATGGCTCAGACAGAACAAACAGGTAATTCTAACCTTTTATGACGTACATGATTGTTTCGTCTTGTTTATGTTAGCAAGAAGTGCTTCGAGGTTCATGTCGTAATCGTTAAAATTACCTTTAGTGGTTCCTCATATGCGTTGCCTTCATCCGATCTTACGAGTCGAACGGGTATCACGGCTTACACATAACAAGGATTATTTTCCTGTTGCTATGGATACTTGCTATAATCCCAGTTGAGAACCTAAAACGTATCGAGACTGAAAGGTAAACAGCGTGAAAAAAAAGTAATAGAAATCTTTCTCGTCTTGTAAAAGAAAAAAATCGATTGACGTATTAAAGGTTAAGTGCAAAAAGGTTTGCAGAAAATAACAGCAAAACTGCTCTCGAAAGTGCTCAGAGAGTTGAATTAAGTCGCCATATTGGAAAACTCTATTCTTTTTTAAAAAGAAGTTTTCTTACAATCAAGAACGAACATAATCAATTCTTTCTCTTAATGTGTTTACGTTTTTGCTGTGATTTGGACACTTCATTATTTTCCCATCCCATATGGTTTAATTCTTTATAATTTGAGTTTATTTTAAGGCATTTAGAAATCTACGGCTCAGACCGCGACAGTGTGGGGAAAGGAAGCTGGAAGGTAAACATCCAGGGTCTATTTTATAGGTACCATCCTATATTTGCCTCTTGTGATTGGGGAAAACTTTGGAAAAACCTTAGTCAGGATGGTCGGCTGCTAGGATCGAGACAAGATCCTTTTGAATACTAAGTCAACGCTGTACCACTGAGCCACGGCCGCTCGGTGTTTAGTTGTTAATAGTCGCCGACTTCAAATCGGTACTGGGGAGGCATGCTGGTTCGAAGCCTTATTTATTGGAGAAAAATCTCTCTGCCTAACTGATAAGAAAATGCGTACGTATTAAGTATATATAATAAATTCTATTATTTAAAATTTATTTATGACGTTTAGCCAACTCAGGCTCAGGCCGGGATAGGGTGGAGGAAAGGATGTTGGAAGATAGCGGACCAATGTCTACTTTCTAGGTACCATCCTGGTGTGATTGAGGAAAAACCCTGGGAAAACCTCAGTTAGGTGAGTGGACGCTGGGATCGTTCTCAGGATCTTCCGATTGCTAAGGTAACGCTCTTTGACAGAGCTACGACCGGGGCTGGTCGGTAGAATTTCCATGTGTAACTCGTACGGCACAGTTACCTTCCGTTTGATTATTGACCAGCAAGAAAGGGATCGTTTCCTGAGAAGATAGACTGCCTGGTTCTGGTGCTGCACCGCAAAATTGGTTGTAGGGCTCGTTGAAAATTGTCTCACAATAAAAGAAAAAAACATGTGAAGTATACAGAAATGTTGATCGTTCTCTTGCTAATTGTTCTTCCACTGTGCTATCAATACCACGACCCACGCTACGTATTAACAATCCGAACAAAAACACCAGAGTTGCAAAAAGTGGAGCCAAGTTCTTTAGCCCTAAAAAGGTGTGAAATGGGATACGGATGAGCCAAGTTCCTTGGTGACAGCATGTAACAGGAACAAAGGAACTTGGCGCGAGCTGGCAACAGCCTTAGGGTTGGTGGCGGTGGACGTAGTGGGTTTTAGGATCCTCACCACCCTTATAGCTTGAGGAGCATGAACCTTGCCACCTCGCGCCAAGTTCCTTTGTTCCTGTTACATGCTGTCACCAAGGAACTTGGCTCATCCGTATCCCATTTCACACCTTTTTAGGGCTAAAGAACTTGGCTCCACTTTTTGCACCTCTGGTGTTTTTGTTCGGATTTCACAGCTTTTTTGTACGTGTATAATATATATACTCGCTCGCTCGGCCTCGTTTAGGTCCTCGCCCCCCGTAGCTGGCTACGCCCCCAACTTCGAGTTTTTGGGTACTTACGCCCCTTTATCGTAACCACTCTCCAGGACACTGTGCTTAAATGTTGCAGATTGTTTCACATACCCACCACCCGTGGGAATGAGATATTTATTGAAACATAGGGAAGCTTTGCCATATTTATTGTAACCTACTTGTGATGATACAGCAAATTTGCTTCCTGCTGGCGGCCCTAAAATTCAACACCACCAACCCTAAGGCTCGAACATCATCTGGTGTTTTGCTCGGATTTCACAGCTTTTTATACGTGTATATATATACTGGGTTAGTACGCCTCGCTGGGTGTGCTGCCCCAGAATTCCGTGTGCGTCCCAACTTCAAATTTTTAGGGCTACGCCGCCTTTATTGTGATCAGACTTTCTGGGGACAGCGCCCCATGCTGTGCAGACCTTTTCCCATATCGCCTCGGGGGCTGCACGCTCATAGCGGTGGTTTGATCCATTTATTGAAACATTTTCGTGATGGTACACCTTCATACCAAATTTCGTTTCTCTAGCTTCAGTGGTTTGGAAAATGGTATTTGGGCGGCTATGTTGAATTAAAGAAAGCGATTTTTGAAAAGTTTTCTTACATTGCCGTTACCTACTTGTGATAGTACACCTTCATACCAAATTTCGTTTCTATAGCTCGAATGGTGTGGGAAAAGTTTTTGTGCGGCCATTTTGATCCAAGTTAACAACTTTTTCAAAAATGTAAATTATTCCTAAACTACTCTTGTTAATACACCTTTATGCCAAATTTCGTATCCCTAGTTCAAACGTTCTGGAAAATGGATTATAAAGTCAGCCATTTTGGATTCAAAATGATGTCTTTGCAGATATTTTGTAATCTACTAGTGATGATATACTGTCATACTTCGAAATTTCATATTCCAATTTTTAACATCTTTTTTCTTACAGAACCTCAAAAACGCTGATTTCGCAATAAACTCTTGTTCCTGTATAGCATGCTGACGTTTTGTGACACGCGGAACTCGGCTGCATGCACTGCCGTACGTGTTGATACTCCCCTCGATTCGCTCGCATCGCTGCGCCAAGAATCCCACGACAGGCTGCGCATCGAACTTGAGGAGTTTGGAGGAACTGCGTCTTTTTATCAAAACCAGAATCTGCAGTGCACTGCGCCACATGATGCAGATATTCCCTCATACTCCAGAGCGCTGCGTCCGAATGGGGAAATTTCCATATTCTGCCTGTATAACATGCTCCTAGCAGTGCTAACGTTTGTTACGAGTAAAACTTGGTGGGACACGCAGGAGTATTGGAAGTTGGCGCGAGGAACTAGGCTCATCCATATTCCATTTCACCACTTTTTAAGGTTGAAGGAGTTGACTGGACAGTTTGCACCCCTGGTGCTTTTGCTCGTATTTCGCAGCTTTTTACACTTGTGTAATGTATATACTCTCTTCGCCTCATTGGGGCGCTGCTCCCAGTATTCCAAGATGGCCTCGCTGGGGCGCACCCCTTTATCGCAATCAGGCTCCAGCTGGGAACTGTACCCTAGTAGGGGAGACGAGCCGAATTTATTCTAACCTACTCGTAATGGTACACTTTCATACCAAATTTCGTTTCTCTAGCTTCAGTCGTTATAAAGTGGGGCTTAGGCGGGCATTTTGGATAAAAGATGGACACATTTTTAACGTTTTCTTATATTTTCGTGACATACTCGTGATGATACACTGTCATACCAAATTTAATTTCTCTATCTCGAACGATGTGAAAAATGGTATTTCAGCTGCCATTTTGAATCAAAGATGGTGACCTTTTTAAAACGTTGTTATGTTTTCCTAAACTACTCTTAATAATACATCATTATGCCAAATTTCGTATCTCTGGCTCAAGCAGTCGGAAAATGGATTTATGACGCCCGCCATTTTGGATCCAAGATGGCGTCTTTAGAGATATTTTGTAATATTTTCATAATCTACTAATAATGTTGTACTGTCAAACTAAATTTAATTATTCTAGCGGCAGCCGTTTAGGCTGTGTATTCTTTAAAATGTTAGGGTTGGCGGCCATTTTGAATCCAAAATGGCGACTTTTTCAAATTTTTAAAAAGTTTTCTTAATTTGCTATCAATGATGTAGTTTCATACCAAATTTCACTGTTCTATCTTTAGTCGTTTGGGCTGTGTATTCTTTGAAATTTTAGGTTTGGCGGCCATTTTGAATCCAAGATGGCGACATTTTCAAAATGTCGAAATTTTCCCCTTATCTACTTATCATCCTCTATCTTCATACAAAATTTTATGTTTCTGGCTTACTCCAAACACCCTAAACAATATGATGAGTGAGTCAGTCAGTGAGTGAGTGAGTCAGTTAGCCTAAAATGTGCAATTTCAGGGGTCCACAACTAGAACATAGTTTGAGATACGAATATGAAATTTTGTACATCTGCACATATTTACCATATCTCCTCAACGACAGAAGCTCATATTCCTATCTTTAACATCTTTGTTCTTACGGGCCCCAAATCGTCGATTTTGCCATAAACTCTTGTTCCTGTATAACATGCTTCTGGCAGTGCTGACGTTTTCTGACGTGAAGAACTTGGCTCATGCACTGCCGTGCATGTTGATATTTCGTTTGTCAAAATGTGGTTGAGACCTGGTAACCGCTATCGTGATCCTATACACGTGGAAAATTAAGAGTGCTAAATACATTCAATTTTTTAAGGGATAATCCAAACTGAGGTATTTGAACTAAATCGAGCCAAACTTTGATACATGATAACGAATGACAACCCAAATGTATTGCATAAGGGATGGAAACCTTAAAGAAGTTCAGTTAGGGGTGAAATAGGGGAAAACTAATGTTTTTAGGGAAATAGTTTCCTCTTCCATCTCTGTATTAGTACTACAGTGTAATTCAAAAGTCCCCGAACTCTAATCTGAAAAGATCAAAGTTTGATGTTGTCTCTGATTTATTTAGGCTTATGTGAACATCAAATCAATAATTAAATCGTATAACTATAAAAAGTAAAAAAGTAAAGTGTACAAAGGAAACTCTGTCTTTACGCAAGATGCTGCTGAATATCCGCCATTTCGTTCAACACACAAATTCACACTTCGACACATGTTTCTAGCCACTTTGTCGAAAGTGTTCATTGGGTAAGCTCTATGCATGGCTGTTGTGACGTTCTGCAGATATTCAGAGTTTTGGCTTGTTGAAGTACTCTTTGCTCTGAAGGAAGCCTCATAGAAAATCGAGTGGATACAAATCTGGCGAACGAGCTGGCCACAAGTTTGTACAATTCAACCGATTTTCGAAAAGCTCCCTGAGGATCGTCATGTCAATTAGGAATGTCTTGTTGAAACCAACAAATACGTCTGTCTTCCTCGTTCCAAATACGTTCTATGAACACCATATAGAAAATCACGTATTAAGACGTAGGGTCGCCCACTTTTAGGCCTTTGGTGAACAGTACTCGTTTCGGAAAATTTCTCCACTAAATCATACTATTGTGTTTCCTGGTGCACGAATACCAGGGAAACCTCTGATTAAAGATTTTGATGCACCGTTTGTAAGACTTTACATCGAAATACACTTCTACCACAGCAACCCTCATTTCTTGAGTGAGACGCATGGTACACGAACTGTTATTTTTACCCACCTCCTGATCATTGTGTACGCTATCCCGCGAAGTAATACGCATATTCTCTTCACCGAAGGTCGAACGCAACGAAATATTTTCTAGTGTTAGCGTACATAAAATGGTTGGTCGAGGTCTTTAGAATCGTACTGTGTAATGACTTTTCGAAACATCAGAGTGAAACATATTTTCTTCCCAACCCCATTCGCGAATGAAGACAATTCGTTGTACGTTTCTTACCGACTCGATTAGTACTGAAGTAATACGTGTAAGGTGGGAAAAGTAAATACAGGCTAATTCTCAAATAATGGCACTAATGAGTGTGTAAGGTGGGAAAAGTAATGATAGGTTAATTTTGAAGTAATGACACGTCGTGTCGTTCAAAGTAATGACATTATGCAGTTAATAAGATTATTACTGAACGTGTAAGGTCCATATAAATAAATAATAAAGCATTCAATGCCACCAGGAAGTTTATGCGCCTGATCGTGCCGCAACCAAATTTACAGATGGGTTGAGCACATTAGCCTATCATTTCAGGATATATCCAATTAGCAAACATACGATTAGGCAGAAAATCCGTCATGATTAGAATGTCGAAGAACGTGTGCGTGGAAATTTTGATCACTGAAGCGCAATTACTGTACTTGGGAAGATATCGATGATATGAAAGTCAGATTCTTGTCTATGGAGAGTGATTAAAGGGTGTGGATATACCCATATATGTTTCTTAAATTGCTGCAACAAGTGGAAAGCAAATACATAATAATGGGCACTAGCTGAAAGGCACTACCTGTTGGAGGCTACGTTCTTTATGGCCGCCAGTTTGAAGTTCGCCATATTGAATCTCGACTGATTTTCTTAAATGGAAAGGAGGTCGTGTTATATGTCATTCTAGGCTAGAAATTTATGAGAAAAACGTTTCTGAAGTCAGTTTTGCCGTAAATGTATTATTGCGAGAGACACTAATAGGGGGGTAATGATGCAATAGCCTGAAAACTTAATTTCTTTTGAAATAACGACGGAAATGAAACCCGAATACATACAAATTGTCCCTAGGTAGAGTGCTCTATCGATATAGATTTGTATGCATTTGGGACTCATTTCCTTTGTTATTAAAAAAAACAAACGAAATGATTATTTTCAGGCTATTGTATCATTATCCCGTGCTATTGTTATGTACTCTTGTACACTCCCTTTCCATTTTAAAGAAAGCCAACCGAGATTCAATATGGTGGACTTCAAGATGGCAGCAATATAGAATATAACCTCCAAGAGATAGCGCCTCCCACCCAGTACCTATTACTATATATTTGCTTTCCATTTGTTGCAGGAGTTAAAAAAACATATGGGAGTTTCCACACTCTTTGATCACTCTCCTCCATACACAAAATATGATTTTCATATCATCGATCTCTCCTCAAGCAATTGTGTTCAAGTGACTATCCTTGATAAATCGAAGTTCTTCCATTCGCCTTGAACCTGTTATCACTCCCATGTGTATTTTTACCTCTATATATCGAAGGACTAGTCAGAAAAACCTCGATATTTCGAATTTTCATACTTGCTTGGCTTGGTACCGCACCCTCTATATATATCGAAGTTCTTTTGATAAAGTCTATAATACTGTACTGTATTTAGACGAAACTCAGTTCGTTCTTTGAATGATAATCGTCTATGTTGCAATCTGTAACCACTACCATTGTTTACAGTTGTTATTGCATGCACCCACCCACCCTAGTTGTCATCAGTTAGTCCGAGTACAGTTTGACTGAGAAGTGCGCGTGTGAGAAACTTAGCTTTTGTTGTTGTGAACCTCTACATATCGCAGTCAGTCAGAAATCAACTTGATAAATCGAACCTCGGTATATCGAAACCCTCGATGATTCGAAGTTTTCTCGTTCCCCTTGTGGTTCGATATATCGAGGTTCCACTGTATTTATTTTAGTATAATCTAAATACGATAGTTTTCATCATAACTGTTACTAATTGATGAGTTCCCAAATTTACAGAGGTGAATGAACACAAATGTTCGTATTTTTATATATTTCCTCTACATTTAAATTCTACACTAATTTAAAAGTTTTGTACTTGAACAAGAAGTAAAAGCAAATTTCATATTGCACAAATATATGTAATGGTAACGATGTAATATAATATTATAAAGTTTGTTAACTTTGCATGTAAATTTTATACAAATTACATTAGATCAGCAGTTTCTTCTTCGAATGTGTCATAGTTAACTCCTCGATGTATATCATACTAAAAAAGAGAAACTGTTGTGATGGCATTAACATTTAGACTTTTCAAGTGGAAATGTTTAAAACCTACTAACGCAGAGGATTCATCGCTGACATCTGTTTTCGCAAAGTACAGACATGACACAATGTCTTTTGTAATCATATGAACAAAGGTATATAAAAAGTTATTTGTTATTTTTGTGTTAAGACTGAATTGAAGAAAAAGAATACAGGAAAAGCTGAAAACAACTTTGTTTTTTCAAGTCAAATCGAATAAAAATTACTAAAGTTTTAATATTCCACCCCCACCCTCAAAGATTTCAGATTTCAGTTAAATAAAAAAAAGAACTTAAAGAAAAGGAAATTAGATAGAGTTTAATTCGTTTATTTTCAAATTCAAATCGGAAAGAGATTAGACCATTTGGGGTTCATAATCTTTATGCATTAACAAGTTTCAGCTACTAGAAACGAACTTTTGGAAATCTATTCTTTTCTGAGTAAAAAAAAAAAAGAAGAAGGGAAAAGAAAATTAGTTCATGCTATTTTTTTTTAAATTTCTCTTGTTTGTTAAAAATCAGACGACCTCTTACCAGTTGAAAAACAAAGACGCCTTGTTTTCTTTCTGAAATAAAAGTGTTTTAAGCTGAACTAAAAACATGTGTTTTCTTTAGTTAATTGAAGAAAATAAAAATGGAGACAGACCAGTATGCCAGACTGTAGTAGTGAAGTCAAAATCCTTAATACTTTTTCCTCCCGTAATTTTTATTGCAAGTTTAGCTTTTAAAAAGAAAGATTCTTCTTAATTCCTTCGTTTCTTCTTCTTCTTTCCCCCCTACCCTTTCTTTTTTCATTGTTTTCGTAGAAGTAAGCTTTTCTGGGCTTTATTCTTGTAACAACGACGAAAGAAGAAGAAGAAAAAGAAAAAATCTAAAAGGGGAGCGAGTGTAATGTAGTAGAAATTTAAGCCTGAATTTTTAAGTAGCAATCACAAAAAAAAGGTATAAAAGTTTTGCTCTTTTTTAAAAGTTATTTTTTTCTTGAACACTTAAATTTAAGATTTGTTTTAAACCCAACTTAGATAGGACAAAAGAACAAATTAGAAACAAAGTTTAATCTTTTTTTAAAAAAAATTAAAAATTGAGGATTTAATTTTTAGAAGCCAACATTTAAAGAAGCGACTGTAAAGTCAGATTATACAACCTTAGATGTTGGTTCTAAATAGTAAACTTAATCTAAAACTAAACTAAACTACATAAATGACTTTTAAAATCCAGACTTTTATCTCAAATTCACTAAAAGTAGAAAACATTTTTCAGCTATTTAAGATTGAAGGAAATGTAAAAGCACCTATCGCTAAAAATAGATAGTCATGTTAATATCAATCACGAGTATTTCCAATGCGTGCCATATGCTTTTATTCGTAGTAGGAGATTCCCCCACGCCAAGGGTACTTGAGTCAATATAGTAAATACTGAGAAAAAATCTCGCAAATTATGATTGTATTGATCTATTTTCCCCCTTGGTCGAAGTGAACCGGCGTACCCTATATAATTAAAAAAATATATATAAACAACTGTAAAAAGTTGTTTTACTTTTGAATGCAGTATCGATTAAATTGTTCAAATTACAAGTATTTTAAAATACATTTGCCAAGCTCGTTTTAGTGTCTAATACATTCTAATATAGTCTCTAATATACTTGTAATTCATGATATTAATACTGAAGTTAGTTTATATGAACGTTTTGATTAATTTTATTGTTTTATAACGTTTATGGCACTGTTTATTGAAACCGGACATTTAAATCACACCAACCTAATAGTAATCATATCTATCTCTTTGTTATTATTATTTTGGTGCGCCTATGTTGGAGCTACTTAGAAATTAGATTATCAGGTTTTTAGAGAAGATAACCGTTATCTTCTTGAAAATATGAAATTGGAACAATTAACACAATATTCCCAAACCATGAAATACACAAGTCACAAGAAGAAAATTATATTGTCAAGTGACGGAATAGTTTAGGAAAGAATAGAATTTTCATAGATTTATTGCGAACATTATGAATTGAATAGTATTTAAGGTCTTTAGGCATCTTAGGCTCTGATAGGGGGATACACTACAATAGTTCATATAATAAAATTGTTTTTTTAAGCTATTTTCTTAATAACCTATTTTGGAAGTCGAAATTCTTGGAAACTTCTTTCCGCAGTTTACTCTAATTTCATTATCAAGCGAAATAAAAATGTCCATTTCTTTAACACTTTTTTTAAATTCATTTTAAGAAACTTCTTAGTTCTTAGTGCACTCCATTGTAACAGCCGAAGAAAAGAATATGTATCAAAAATACTTGTTTTTTCTTATGTCCTAATAGGCTCTCAGGTCTTGTTGCGAAATCTGTGTTAACATTTACCAGGTAGACTACTAGGCAATGCACACTCTATGTGTCTTACCAGGAATTTTAAACCGAGAAAGTGTAGAAACTAACTTGTCATCGTAGTTATTTCGAATACGATACAAAAATCCGATCATGTGTGAGTGTAAGGGCTAAACAATGAGTACCATCTTGTGGAAAATGTGTCCAACTAGTCAAATAAAAGGAACAAAAATAAAATAATTATATAAAACAAAGCAGTAGTACCAAAACCTGGAACGGGTG
>JAGDQP010020966.1:0-15357 GCA_022664845.1 Lepisma saccharinum | reverse complement strand
ATATATATATATATATATATATATATATATATATATATATATATTTTGTTGGAAACGTCATGACAAGGCAAACTTGTCACATATTTATGTTGTAAGTCTTTGGAAACGTATTGACAGGAGAATGATAGTGTTCGTACTGGAAGTGGTCAAAATTGGCATTTATGAATTTATCTAATGTTTCCAAATACGTGCGACCAGTATTCCTCTGCTCCAGATTTCGGTAATTCTGTGTTCGTGTTGTAATGTGCAACTAAATTTAGCTTTATTTAAGGAGATTTCAATGTCCTAAAATGGCTGCTATATGTTCCATACCCCTTCTTCATGAGTCTATCTTAAGTTTGCATTTTTGTCACGTAGCTGATCTCTAACTGGCTGAAATTGTGAACACGCGATCCTGGTTGTGAGCGCGTGGCTTGGGTTGTAACGACGTGGCGCCAGTTGGATTTCGGAATATTGTCAGTGATGGTGGCTGTAAAATTACATTGATTACACTGTTCTACAAGGGTTTGATTACTGTGATAAAAATGGGTGATCCTATACGAAATTACCGCTCTAAATCCAAATCCGACAATAAAAATTGCCGGTTAGGGATAGTTTTCCAGTAATTTCATTGTACAGGGTGGCCCTGAATTCCCGTTACCGCCTATGAAGCAGTAAATATTTATTTTCAAATATCCATGTTTGTTGTCGCTTTTCTTTGCCTGAATATCACCAATCACGTTCTGCACACACACACACACACACACACACACACACACACACACACACACACATATATATATATATATATATATATATATATATATATATATTAGTTTTACAATGTTCTCCAACGCTCGCACTTCCGAAGCCGAAAGCGCTTGAAAGAGAACCTCAGAGGTTTACATTTTCAGAAACAATTGAACGCAGACGGCGCTGCTGGAAAAATTACACACGAGGTTAGGACTCCAGCGACACTCTTCACGTTAAACAGTGCTGAAATACAGACCTCTGAAATTCATGCTCCCACGCTTCTGACACCGTCCAACACCAACACTACATTCGTTGGTAAAAAAGAAATAAGAAGGCCTTTTTGCTTTCAGTGACAAGAATCGCCCCTTTTTCATGCACGATCATCTGAACACCCTGTGTATACAATGTAGTAGTTCATAAAATACTGTGTTTTTAGTAGATAGTAATTTGAACATTACTATCTTTCTTTTCCTGACTCTTGCAGGTAGTCGTGCAATGTTGGTACTCCTGTTCCGATAGAGTTTTGTTTTAGTATCCAGACCTTGGTATTACTGTTAGGAGAGTGTTTTGTTTGACTGCTTGAATTAGCGTCGCTGGTGAGTGTACAAACGTTTTGTTTACGCTGATTTTAGTGTGTTTTTCAAATACACAAAGGAACTGAGACAGTAAAAGTATTCTTGTTGTGTTCTAGAAAATGCCTCGCCTTCGCAGCTGTCGGTATAGTCCAGACAACTTTTGTTACATTTGTGGTGAGTTCACCTTTGCACGAAATAGGAAGAAAATTTCGCCTATTACAAAGAAAGCTTACAAACATTACTTTGGAGTAGCAGTTGGAGACCAGGATAAAGAGTGGGCCCCGCATGTGTGTTGTGCAAATTGTTACTGTAAATTAATTAAGTGGTGGAAAGGTAAAAGTAATGCTGTGTTATTTGCTGTACCCATGGTATGGAGGGAACTACGAGACCATTTAACAGATTGTTATTTTTGTTTAACGAAATTTCAAGGTTTCACAAATAAGAAATCGAAGAGACACATTGTTTATCCGGATTTACTTTCTGCAAGAAGACCAGTGCCACACTGTGATATTTTGCCTGCACCTTCAAGACCAACAGACAAGGGCGTGATAAGTGAAAGTGAAGAAAGTAGCTCTGAAGAAATTAATACATCACAAGAAACAAATGATCCTCTACATCAAGGAACGAGTGATTCAGCTCCTCTGTTGTTACGACAGCCAGATTTAAATGATATAGTGCGTGATCTCGGTCTAAGTAAACACCATGCGGAACTGCTAGGTTCGAGATTGCAGGAATATAATCTTTTGCACCCTAGTACAAATATTACTGTGTTTCGGCACAGGGAACGTACTTTTATTCCATATTTTTGAAGTGAAAAAACGTTGACATTTTGCAACGACGTTCATGGACTAATGAAAGCTTTGGACATCAGATACAAGCCAGAGGAGTGGAGACTTTTTATAGATGGGTCAAAAGTTAGTCTCAAGGGTGTTTTGCTTCACAATGGTAATAAACTGCCCTCTTTTCCAATTGCGTATGCCAGTTTAGCTAAGGAAAGTTATGAGATTCTAGAACAGATTCTGATAATAATTAAATACAGTGAGCATGAGTGGAAAGTGTGTGGTGATTTCAAAGTAATTGCGTTGTTATTGGGAATGCAACAAGGCTACACAAAATATGCATGTTTCCTTTGCTAATGGGATAGTCGAGCTATTAACTCTCACTACCTAAAAAGAAATGGCCCGAATGAAATTGGGTAGTTGGTGAAGAAAACGTGCAGCGTGAAAGTCTCGTCGCTCGTGAAGATATCATTCTTCCACCGCTTCACATAAAACTGGGCCTCATCAAGCAGTTTGTAAAGGCTCTGGATCCAACTGGCCCTGCGTTTGCATATCTTGCTGAAAAATTTCCTTGTCTTTCAGCTGCAAAAATAAAGGAAGGTGTATTTGTGGGCCCTCAGATTCGAGCACTACAAAAAGATCACCGTTTCGAAGAATGTCTGACAGAAAAAGAAAAGCGAGCATGGATATGTTTTCGCAAAGTAGTGGACAATTTCCTTGGAAGAAACAGAGTTTCCAACTACAAGGAACTGTTGACTGAAATGATTGAAGCCTATAAAGAGTTAGGATGCAACATGTCTTTGAAAGTTCATTTCATGGATTCTCATTTGAACTTCTTTCCGGAGAGTTGTAGTGATGTATCGGATGAACACGGAGAAAGGTTTCATAAAGACATTTCCACTATGGAGAAACGATATGAAGGAAAGTGGATGCCTACGATGTTAGCGGACTATTGTTGGACAATCACTAGGGACAAGAAAGACGCGAAGTACAAAAGAAAAAAGTAGTCAATAGACCTGAACTTTTGTGCCAACCAATTAATACATATATATATTTTTAGTATTCACTGTAAAGGTAATACATGCATTTAAACCTAATGCATACCTGAATATTGTCTTTATTATGTCTAATATTGTAAAATATGAGGCTTTTCAATAGGTTACAGTTAGTACAAACATGTATAGTTAATCTGCTTGTGAAGTTCTGCCAATCTGTTTAAAATTGTATGTAACATAATAGAAAATTATGACATATTTTAAAAAAACTTGTAGTAGTGATTACTTTTAAATTATCCCTGACAGAGAAAAACCAACAACAGATTTGAATTCTGCGCTAAAATTCAAGTTAATATCACACTTTTTTGTTCCAGAAATAGAATAAAAGTTTATTTTTGTAGAACAGTGTTATCTAATCTGAAAGTCGAAAATGGACTAGAAAGTTACGTAAGATTAATCTAGATCAATGGTTATAATCCATGTGAAATTAATCTATTCTTATATCGAGTAAAATAAATGCAGAAAAGTGACGTGGTTTGCTCATTCATCTACTTCTTAGATTAATAAATAGGGAAGTCAAATGCGAAAAAGGTAGAATATAGTACTTATAGTATAGAGAAATCACAGTGGAAAAACTCTCTGTATAAATATACAAGCTGTTCTGTTTGCTCTAAATTTCTGTCAGATGCCGAATAAGGAATCAGGTAAGAAAGTGTGTTTTTCCTTTCTTTCTCACGACTGATATTTTATGGAGATAGCTGAATTTAGATTAATTCTATCGCTGACTATAATGGGACTACTTATTTTGTGGAAAACAAATAAACCTCATAATTCTTGTGGATGGTCAATCCTATGCCAGGCTTAGGCCATTTAAAACCCGAATCTAACTTTATCTTAAAATTCTTTAAAAATAAGAACGAAGATATTCCACAGAAGCTACTCACATTATCCCAATCAAAAATATAAAAGGGATATGTGTGTTAGGCTTATATCCCAGAATGGAATTCATGGGCCTTTGCCAGTTTTGTGCCCCTCTGTATGTGTAAACATTCTTTCAGTGGTGTTGTGCGCTTTTGGATCCGTACAGATTAAAAGATGTAACAGTACATAACATTACAGTGCCGAAAGTTGCCGAAATCGGCACTTTTTAAGATTGTCTTGTCAAGACGTTTCCAACGATATATATGTGCCATTGCTTTTTCACCCCCGTTCCAAGTTTTGGCACTACTACCACGATCAATCTTCGAGTCTGCATTTGTTTGGTAATGCTTCTTTGTGACGTCAGCTGGAAGATCTTGTGCCATTAATTATTAGCGACGCTTGTGACAGATGCAGGGTTGCCTTTCCGTTAAAAAAGATAGGGACAATTTTCGTAACGAGGATCTCAAGGAATAAGTACCTAGGAGGTCCGAGGAAGTTGGAGGGTACTTCCACGAAAAAATATTACCATTTGGGATTTAAAATTGGTTTATACGATCATCTGAAACTAAACATTACTCTCCCGATTTAGCTAAAAAAGTGTACTTTTTACAAATTATTTAGCCAAAAGTTTTCAGTCATATTTTAAAAATATAATTCTTTTCCACTCCACCAATAAGAAAATTGGTTCCGGGAGTATGACCTTAGGAAAATTTTATAATCTAAAACAGGGGTGGCCAACTTCTTTCTATCTGAGGGCTAATATACCTATGATGGGTAGTAGCGTTACATACCGCATACTTTTAGACAGAACTTAAATAAAAATAAACTCGGCATTTTTTCAAGGCATTAATTATGTATTGGGTTCCTGCAAAATTTCTACCCGTTTCTGGTGTGCAAATATTAAGTGCGAACAGCACAAAACGGAACTCGACTAGGGCTGTGTATAATCACCATCGCAATTTATGGCTTCTTCTCATCTTTCTGGTAGGAGGTTAATCCCACGCCGATAAAATTCATGAGGTTTGGAGTCTAAGAACTGTTATTCGGTAGTTTTCACACTTCCACGTCTTCAAAGATTTTCCAAACGAAGAAGTTCTGCAAAGTAAGAAACAGATTGTAAAGTCTTTAGGAGTGAAGTCGGGAGAATAGGGCAGATGAAAAAAAAAACAACAACCAAAGTCTATCAATTTTTTATGAGTGATGGCATCAGCATGTGGCCTTTCGTTATCATGGTGGATGATCACTCCTTGGCGATTGACGAGACCTGAAAGCTTCGATCACAATACTGCTTGTAGTTTGTACAACTGTTCACAGTAGAAGGTGGTATTAATGGTTTGCTTAGGTTCCAGAACTTCTTAGAGAATCATGTCTTTGACATCCAACCACACATTTGACATCACCTTCTTGGGGTGAGGTTGTGATCTGTACGTCGCGTCGATGGAGGCGGTTCAGAAATGCGGTATACAATTCTTTGACGCTGTGCGTTCCGGTACAGAACCAGCGTCATATCACCTGTGACATTGAATGTCAAGAAGCGGTCATTTTTTGTACTAGGAAAGCAAAACAAAACACAGGTCGTGACTTGCTCCCTTCCGTTGAGTTGTACTCAATGATGTGATTGAAAGATGGAGCTTTGTGCCAAAACAGCGATTCGAGACGACTTTACACTGTTTTCTTGTGTACGTGGAAGGTTCCCGCTAATTCCTCTATCGTTGCATTCGGATCGTTTCGTATGGCTTGGTCGAAATCCTCTTTGGAAAACACTGATAAACGTCCAGACCGTGGTTGGTCTTATAAGCTTTTCTGTCTTTCGCCCCTCAATTTTGAAAACTGTTGACAACATGTGCTATCGTTAACTGCATCTTCACAATACCGCCGAATATTGCGGTAGGTAGCGGCCACATTGCCGCCTTTATCGAACTCGAAAAATAAACAGTGTTTGATGCTCACCTGATTTGTCATCATTTGACCGACACGATATGACGTCCCTGTCTGCTCGTCTAAAATCAGTGCCTATCCCTCCTTTAATGTTTCCCTGATCAAGTGGCTTAGAGATTCCGCCATGATTTTAAGTTTCGGGGGTGTAAAGTCAAAATTGGGAGGGTATAAGTAGCATTTTCACGGTTTCTATATCGATTTTTGACGGCAAAAATGTTGCAATTGGGAAGGGGTTCTCGAGGATTTGGAGGGACCCCCACAGCGGAGGTCTGGCGGAATCATTGCATGGCTACCGATTCACGCACTAGTAGCGCCATCTATGAGTTCAGTACTACACTAATCTGTGACATATCAAAACGGGTAGATATTTTACACTTACCCAATAATTAATTTCTGTTTTTATTAGTTCATTTTACTACTGGGAGAACAATGTGGAATACGTAAGTGTAAATATAAGTTTCCAAATGAAATTTGATAACACATTATAAATTAATATAGCTTTTATCTTACCGTGGGCCTGCTGTTGGCCATGTCTGATTTAAACCATAAAAATTGGCGTGTTGCGTAACCTTATTGAGATCTAACATTTATTTTGAATCCGGCCATAATATTTAATAATTAACTTACTCAATAGGTCTTTCTTATAAGCAATTATAAGAAACACCGAAGACAATATTGTCTTTTTAAAGTAACAAAGAAGTGATACATAATATAAAATCAAGTAACACTACAAACTGAAATGTTTTCCGACAGCTCTACATATGAGCGCTATCTTGTACTGAATCTTCTGTGCTTAAAAATTAACGTGTCCAAATACAAACTAGATTGCAAAGGATTGCTTTTTCATTCCGTGTTCATACCCTAGAAGTAAAGAAATAGAAAAAAATAAAATCACATTTGTATATCTCATAGATATAATAAGTGTAGTTTGTATGTTTATATGATTGAAACTATCAAATAATACAACGTTATCTACGCTTCAACTCTTAACGGTGAAAATCGGGACAATCTGCGTCCCGATGAACATTGAATCGGGATAGCGGAACAACGGGACGAACATCGGGACGGTCCCGACAAAATCGGAACAGGTGGCAACCCTGGACTGATGGAGATGGGAAATCAAAATTAACCAATCAGTGAAGACAAATAAGCAATAATAGTTCATTCATCTCCACCACAGCACTTTTGGTGGTATTTCTTCTATGGAAAGCATTTCAAATTTCATGCCTATTCGGGGCCACGTTGGCTCAGTTGGTAGAGTGCTCACCTTTGGTGCTAGGGGTCGTCGGATTGATCCCTGCTCGTGCATGTGGGCTTTGTGGTGGACAAAGCCCATGTGTATGGGTTTTTTCGGTGCTCTCCCGTTTCCTCTCACTTTCTTCATTACATCATCATTCATACGGCCTGAGCCATACTTGCCTAATGGCTTTAAAATAAATTCAAAATTCATGCCTATTCTGCTGTTTGAGAATTTTAAAAGAATTTTCCACGGGATTTCAAAGGAAAGTTTGTATCTTACTGCGGCAGTATTTCGTGGTCAAATCATGTTGCACTTTTAATTTGTATTTTTGAATATATTTGTCTTCAAGGGTGAACCTAAGCGTTAGTTTGGCAACATAGATGAAGAGAATAATGGGATTTCTAAAGAAGCAGGCGACTTAAAATGAAAATTGTTCAGTCTTCCTGCGCTAAGATTGGTTGAGAACTGAATCCTCGTGATAAATTATGGTAAGTAGAATATTCATGATTTCATTCATTAAACTATTCGAACTGTTCTATACTTTATTCACTTTGGAAACGTATTACTATAATGCCGTTTACGCGAGAGGATCTGTAATTCATTTACATTTTCTCCGGGAAATTATATGAGAAATTTTGCTATGTAATTATGGAAAATATACGACCGAAGAAGGAGAGGTAAGAGAAACAGAAAGAAGTGAAAAAAAGAGATTGTATAGAAAACAGAAGAAACAAAGAAGAGTCAGGAGATAAAGAAAAGAGCCGGGAGATAACAAAAAGACAAGAAGAAGAGAAATTAGAAGACATAGAAAATATAAATAAAAAGAGAAGGGAGATAAAACAGAGAAAAGAGAAAGCAGTGAAATGGATGAACAAGAGATAAGAAAGAGAATAGGTAGGGAAAACAAGAAAGATAAACAGAAGAGAAAAATATAAATGGAGAGAGAAGAAAATGAGATAAAGAAGAACAAGGAAGATATAAAAGAGAGAAGACGATAGAAGAGAAGAGAGAAAGATAAAAAGAAAAGAAAACATAAAACGAACATGAAACAGCATTGAAAGATCAACGAGAAAGATGGAAAGAAACAAGTAAATTATGTAGGTGACTGTTTCTTACGAGCGCTGTCTCAGTAGTTAATGATTTTTCTGTTGAAAGAACTTCTGTGAATAGAAATGTCACAAACAACACTCGAGCGACAAGACAGATGACACGAAAATTGTTTCTTTCATTTTGCTCCAACTTCCTTTCTGTGCTTTTTTTCTCTTTCATTAACATCTTATAATTTATTTATGTCACAATCCGGTATTAGCATTCTGCACTACAAATGACAAATTGAGAAAGTTAAAGATTGTGTACCTGTCTAAAACTTTGTTATGTTTTATTTAACCAGAACCACAAAATCTGCTGGATTCTGAACGTGTTAGAAAAATGGACAGACTCACAAGAAACTGAAGTTTTACCATCAGAAACTTTGGTAAATCAAACTCAAGCGGATTTGTCTCCCGTACATTAAACATTTTAGAAAAATCCTCTGTGACCGGTAGAAACTTAAAAAAAAAGGACTAGAAATGTATTCAATTGAGATTAATCTTCTTTCGCTTTAAAAGAGTTTTAGCTTCCTCGATGCTCTTACAGCTCTGTGAATAACATTTATGGATGAGATTATTTGTGCTACTGGAAAAGTTCTTGGAAGAACGCTGCAATTAATTGTTCATATTTGATAAAGAAACTAAATCGTAGCATACCATACTTTTTGTTTGACTGTATAATTTAATCATCATTATTGACTTCTGTCAGTTCTAAAGCGCCATAAAAACATAGCTGGGGATACAAGAGACCAACGGAAAATAATTGTTTTTATTTGTGTGGAGTATTGCAGGGGACAGCAACGAAACATAAACGTTTTTGTTTGTGTGGAATAATATAGTGGACAGCAACAAAACAAACGTTTTTATTTGTGTGGAATAATGTAGTGGACAGCAACAAAACAAACGTTTTAATTTTGTTAATTTTAATAAGTTTTAATGATACAATAGCCTGGAAACACTCATTTCTTCTCGAAATAAGGTCGGAAATGAAATCCAAATTCATACAAATTGTTCCTGAGTATAGTGCCCTATCGATATGGATTTGTACGCATTTGGATTTCATTTCCGACCTTATTTCGAGAAGAAATGAGTGTTTCCAGGCTATTGTATCATTACGCCATGCTAGCGTCACATATCCTTATCTCTCACAATATTACATTTACGGGAAAACTGACTTCAGAAACTTATTTACCGTATAATTCTAGTCCCGAATGATATATTACACAACCGTCTTCCAATATAAGAAAATCAATCGAGATTCAAGATGGCGGACTTCAAGATGGCAGCCATGAAGAATATACCCTCTACAAGGTAGCCACTTTCACCCAGTTCCTATTACTATGTATTTGCGTTGTATTTCTTTCACGAAATTAAAAGTATTTCAACACTTTCATATCACTCTCCAAAGAATCTGACTATTGTATCATGAATACTTCTCAAACCATTTGCGCTCGGGTTGCCAAAATTTGCATGTGCACATATTTTGACATCATAATCATGACGCAGGGAAAAATCGTAACTTTTTCTGCCCCATCAATATGTTTTATTGTTAGTATTCGTGTGGCATTCTACGGATTCTTCCCAATTCTACACGTGTACCAGTGCGGGTCTCTGGTGACTACGAGTATATCGACGTGCAGCTATCAGTGTCTGTCACCGTGGTGCGCGTCATTGAGTGTAAACTAGTGCCAGATATTCATAAGTGGTGTACCAAAGACAATGTTATTCAAAACTTTTCCCGCCAATTTCTCTTCAACCATTGGCCAATGCCACCTAATATTTTACACACAAACTCAGCTTTTATGCTGATTTTGAATATGTATACCTCTTCTAGATCTGAGTGTTCACTTGAAATAGTGTTACTTGTTAGTATTACTAGACAATCGTCTACAAAAGGGCAATATTCTTAAAGAAGCACGCAAACTTCTTTCCATTTCTTTATTGCTCTTAGCTTCGTTTCGTTTTTACTTTTGTTTTATCGTTTTGGCAACAAATCTTGTTGAACACAAATTTTCTAAAGTTTCCAAAGTCTTTTCGAGTCTCACTTGTCATGGTTTGATTGTCGAGGTTTTCGCCGATTCCAGACATTCTGAGACGCACACACACACATACATTGACAGAGAGAGAGAGAGAGAGACGGAGAGAGAGAGAGAGAGAGAGAGAGAGAGAGAGAGAGAGAGAGAGAGAGAGAGAGAGAGATTAGATTTGTGGAATAGAGAACGTTTTGAATCGTCGCCAATTGTAAAGCTTTTTAGGGCAAATGCTTCCAAAGCGATTTTCAATCCAACATATTATCTTCTCCCAGGACTGACGATTCTGTTACATGTCGCCTTCTTCCTTTCTCTAAACAGACTATTTTTATAAAAAAAAAAAGAAACAAAAAGAAAAAAGAAACAAGAACAGTTTTTCTGGCACATTAACGTGATGTAATTTTCCATTCCATTGAGCTATAAACTGAAATAGGATTTAACATTTCATAACTTTCCACTTCTGAAAAATCCAAGATCTTTCTTTATTCAATTTTTGTGAGGGATCTTGTGAACGTTTTCTTTCCCCCCCTTGTCTCAAAGAATTTGTACACTGAGAAATTTAGTATAAATATACAGGGCATTTCAAAAGTCGTGAGCGTAAAAATGAATGATGAAACCCGAAGACAGAAACCAGAAAAATAGTTCCTTTGAAGATTAAAAAAAAAAAAAAAAAATTTGCATACTTTCGGAGGTAGCTCTACACAATGACGTCACGACAAATAATAATATACAACTCATCGGCTTAGCCAATCATAATAAAAGTAGTAGACGCTACTAAATAGATTAGTTCAGTAAAATTTATGATCGAGCAATGCAGCTTAGAAGAGATTCCAAGGCTTATCTGTTACGCAATATTAATTCTTTGACCATCAAATTCTTACATCGAAAAATTCTTTCATGTGGCATTCTCTTAATCACAAAATTTGCTAAAACACATGTTTTGGATACTACCGTGATTGTGGTTTGCTAAGCTAACAAGCCTTATGTAATTATTTGCCAAGATAAGTCTTTATTTCTGAAGATACCGCATAAACGTTGGGTGTTAGCAGCACCATAGCTACGCCTGTTTTTTAATTTGTTTAAAATAATTTTTCTCTTGTTTTCGTTTTCAAGAATTCATTCCCCAATTCATGATCACTACTTTTGACTCATCCTGTATTCATGATAGTTAATTAAATGATCATTAACTTAAGCTTCATTGCCTAAGTTTGAACCAATATGCACAGACCAATATATCATTCCAATCCAATAAAGTGGTCTAATTTCCCAACACTATTTTTTTCTTCTATGTAAGCTGGATCATAGGAATTTGACTTAAGCAGCGACCATCTTTTTGTAGAGCTTATTCGAAATCTTCTAATGCTAAAATAATTCATCCGTTTAAGTTACATGTTTCACGCGAGCTTAAAATGAACTGATGAATCAAACGCTTTGGTCAATATCCATCAATATCTTGGTCAGAGGCATTAGCGCTGAAGCTGCGATAAGTCTCCAAGCAGTTCAATCGAAAAAAAAAAAAAAATTAAAAAACGGTTCATTCCGTTGGACGAACCACACAATCTCGTGAATTCAACGAAATTGAAAGGTTTGAACCAAGACCGTGTATATCGTTGGCATTTAAGCGCTCAACCGATCTCTATCCTTTCAGCTATAATGGCTTCTAGGTTTTTGAAATTACAGTCGTATCCGCTTCATGTCAGCACTTTGTACGTACGAGGAATTAGAATTAATCTATCCTGGGAAATGGTTAACCATTGTTTCTTGTGAAAAAAATAAATTGACCAATGAGAAACCGCACATCAAGTCACATGCAGCTCCAAAATGGCTACCGTGGTTAGTTGACGAACCAGCTGTTTTGAGTTAATGGCAATGAACTTGACAGGTGATTGGGGGAGAAGGTGAGGAAACAGTGCAGTGGTGAGGGGGTCTCAAGCACTAACAGGAAACCAGGGATCTCGCCAGGATTTTCAGTTTGGGGGTGTAAAGTCAAAATTGGGAGTTTTGCACGGTTTTTATCGATTTTTGACAGCAAAAATGTTAAGGTTTTGGGGGTGGGTTCTTCAGGATTTGGTGGATGACACCCTCAACAGGGGGGATCTTGCGTAATCACTGCAAGGAACACTTCCCATGAGAGGGAGCCCAATTTTGATGAAACTTGGTTTACAGGTACAGCACCTACAAAAAGAACCTCCACAGCCAAAAATTGTAGCTACAACGGTCAACAAATAAGAAAAGAGTTAACCAAAGAAGATGAATTTAGAATTTATTTTAAGGCCTTTTGGCAACTATGGCTCAGGCCATATGGATGATGATGGGATGAATTGGTGGAATGAAGAAAGTGGGAGGAAACGGGAGCACCCCGAGAAAATCCACGCACACGGTGTTTGTCCACCACAAAGCCCACATGGCATGAACAGGGATCGATCCGACGACACCTAGCACCCGAAGTGATCACTGTACCAATTGAGCCACCGTGGCCCCGACCAATACGACGAACCACAAATAGCAAGTAAATCAAACACAAGGTGGCGAGAAACAGTTTTCTGTTACAAAGGAATAAAGATATCGAAATTATTGGCTGTTAATAGATACTGGATGAATCTTGTTACTTGCGAGAGGGCACGATATGAATGGCAACCATTTTGAAAGCGGCCATCTTGAATGTTCTTCGACATTTGTAAATGGGAAATGGTACATATCATATACCAATTTGTACTGGAATGTTCCCAGAAATAAATTAGTGAAGTTAGTTTTGACCTAACTTTATTTGCGTACTACACAAATGTGTAAGTAAAGAGGAAATAATCGACCAGATCCTATATCCGTGGCTATACCGCTCCTAATATCTGGTGAAACTAAGGAAAACCAATTGTAGAAACCCCTCTTATGGTTCTTTATCCAGGTAGGCTTTAAATCCATTGTGGTTTTCGAAAGCCGATTCTCTGACATACACTTAAGCCACAAAAAAAACTCAGTTTGCGTCAGAAGGTAGTTTCGAGGTTTTTTTCTTTTAGAATATCTGCTATGTAATGTAAAATATCTGTAGCGCACGGGAGAAGTAACTCATAGCTAGGCATCCCAATCAAAGCATCTGAAAGCAAAGCAATAGCCAAGCCATCGGCTTTTAACGAGACACCCATACATTCATACGGAAGTCAGAAACGGTAAACTAAGTTGGAAAATGCCTTGGCGTAGTCTTTCCTCTGTATTAAGAACATTCTTAACTGGAATACCAAGTATCCTGAAATAATGCACTCCCTGCAGGAGGGAAAAATGACAGGGAAACGTACACACGCAGTCAGCGGGAACAACTCTTACCTTAATTTCAATGCAATGCACGCTTCGTCTTCTAAAGCCACACAGAATGTTAAAAATTCTTCTCTCTTTTTCTTCCTTTCTTTCTTTCTTTCTCTCTTTCTTTATTCCTTCCTGTCTGTCTTTCTTTCTTTTTGTTTCTCTTTGTTTCTTCCATCCTTCCTTTCTTGTTCTTCGTCGTTCTCTTCCTCTCCCTCCATATGTTTGTTTATACTCATCAACTTATTCAGCTATTTTCTATCCACTGTTGCCTGCATTTCTCATGAAAAAAGTGGAGAAAGGCCGATAACCTTCGTAATGCCAAAAGATCTACTAGTAAAGAGCACGTATAGCCCGTTTCATAAGGTTGTGTCATCTCTCTCAGCACGTAGAACCTCGGAAGTATGGAATGATTTTGCGTAGACTTCAGACGTACGTAGAACAGGACGGGAACATCCCGATTTTGAGAGAGAAAGAGAAAGAAAGAAAGAGAAACAGAGTGGGAGGGGTAGAGGCAACTGTTGCTGCACACACCTACACCCTCCATTCCAAAAGAAACCGAACATTTTAAAAAAACAAAAAAACAATGTACATTTTGGAACAAATCATTTTTATTAATCAATGTATTCCCCTTCTGCATCGATACACATATTTGCACGCTCCAACAAGTTGTCAAACGACTTCTCCATGTCCTGTATTGGAATGGTCTTTAGGACGGCGGTCGTCGCCTTCTCAATGGCTTCAATCGATGCGTGCCACTTTCCTTTCATCGCCAAATGCAGTTTCGGGAACAGATAGAAATCGCACGGAGCGAGATCTGGTGAATAGGGCGGATGATGCAAACGAATAATGTGATTTTTG
This sequence comes from Lepisma saccharinum, assembly GCA_022664845.1. Classification (NCBI taxonomy): domain Eukaryota; kingdom Metazoa; phylum Arthropoda; class Insecta; order Zygentoma; family Lepismatidae; genus Lepisma; species Lepisma saccharinum. The sequence continues at coordinate 904 of JAGDQP010020966.1, read as the reverse complement.
ACCAAAAATTCAGTTACAAGTCGCGAACGATGTGATGGTGCATTATCGTCCAAAAGAGTCCAACTGCCGATTTCTCGATATTCGGGCCGAATACGACGAATTCTTGCCAGCAAACGCTTCATGACGCCCAAGTAAAACTCTCCAGTGACTGTCTGGCCGGGCTGAACAAATTCTTTGTGGATAATTCCTTTTGAATCGTAAAAACAAATCAGCATCACCTTAACTTTTGACTTCACCAAGCGACTTTTTTTGGGTGGTCCTTCATCCGGCGCTCTCCATTCAGCACTTTGCCGCTTTGTTTCGGGCTCATATTCAAAACACCACGTCTCGTCACCAGTTACAATCGATTTCAAGAAGTTTCGATCCTGCCGAGCACTTTTAACGATGTCTTTGCAATGCGCAATTCGATCAACTTTTTGGTCTTCGGTGAGTTTGTGTGGTACAAACCGCGAATTAACCTTCTTAAGGCCCAAAACTTCGGTCAAAATGCGGTATGCGGTTGTTTGAGGAATGCCTAATTCCATTTCAATAACTTTCACCGACGCTTTTTTGTTATGTTTGATGAATTCACGCACTTTTTCGATGTTTTCTTCCGATAATCCGGTTCTGGGACGGCCTGATCTTTCGTCATCATCCAGCGTCTCTCTACCCGATTTGAATCGCCTGAACCACTCGTAAACTTGCGTACGGGATAGACACTCATCACCATATGCATTTTGTAGCATTTGGTGCGTTTCAGTAAAAGGTTTACCCAGTTTAACACAAAACTCAATTGCAGCTCGTTGTTTGAAACTCATTTTCCGACCGATGTACACAACACACTGACAGTTGAAACGCAATAACTTTGTTGCCGTGCATCCAAATGTCATGACATTTATACCAGTTGTCAATGAGGGACTACGCC
>JAGDQP010020965.1:454-24161 GCA_022664845.1 Lepisma saccharinum | reverse complement strand
TAATGTTCGTAAATTTGATTTTTTTTTTTAAGGATTAAATGGCAGAACAGAATAAAGTGAATATCGCTGCTTCAATAAGGACAATAACAATTCAGTTCAATACTTGTGGCTAAATAAAAATATAAATTATAGAATACGTTATCATTATGTGGCCGACTAACATCTATGGGCATTCTTCTAAGAAAAATATGACTAAAAGTGACGCAGGGATTCGGCACGGTGTGTAAGAAACAGTGTATGTATACAAGCAAATGAAAATTTTAAATAACGCTTCTGTGAAATATTTAAATTAGCCATAAAATTATTTATTTATCGTGTTCTGATATAATTATCTAGGTCTCACTAGACGAAATGCATCTAAGGACTAAACTTTTTTTCTGGACTGCTTGCGGCTCAGACCCAGAGTTTGAAATTTGGCACGACACCCCTACTAATCATTACATTTGATCACCTGAATTTACACCTGGTGGTAAATTTTGGACACCACATCTTTTCTCAAACTTTTCAACTTTACTGGTATGAAGGTAATTCTGCCATTCACCACCGTCCAGTATTCTATCTTAGTGTCGTGAGTTGCACGTTCTGGTTTGAAAACCACATGGAAAGTGGGAAATGTGCATTGCACTTTTTTTTTTTGTAAAGAATGTTAATCTTTGCGTCAAAACAAGTGTATGTAAAGATTAGCAACCATAATGATACAAACGTTACAAAACAGCAAAAGGGGAATTTCATGTAGGTTGCAACAAAACTTACCACTGTATTTCTACATTTTACCATTATTTTTAGGAATAGTATTAGCACTTAATGTTTTAGATAATTAACAGAATTCAATTGATTTGTATATACCAGGTGTATGCATAAGTTTTTGCCGGTTTTTGTGGTAAAGAAAACACGTAATTTTCAAGGGAAATTAATTTTGTTTTATTCAAAATATTGGCCATCGGCTTCTACATATTTCGCCCATCTTTCAGGTAATTGATGCATACCATGAAAGAAAAACTGCTTGTCTTTTGCGGCAAACCATTCGTCGAACTATTTTCCAACGTCTTCGAAATTGCTGAAGTGCTGCTCTGCGAGCGCGTGCCCCATTGATGCGAAGAGGTGATAGTCAGATGGCGCCAGGTCTGGGGAGTACGGTGGGTGCGGAAGGATGTCCCATCCAAGCGATTTCAAGGTGTCTTTCACTGGTTTTGCTATGTGAGACGGCGCATTGTCATGTAACACAATCACTTTACCATGTCTTCGGGCCCATTCCGGTCGTCTTTCGGTCAATGCGTGATTTAAATTAATTATTTGTTGGCGATAGCGTTGTGCATTAACGGTTTCGCCGGGCTTCAAGAGTTCATAATACACAATACCGCTCTGGTCCCACCAGACACAAAGCATGGTCTTCTTGCCGAAGCGATTTGGTCTTGGTGCTGAAGGACCGGCTTCGCCAGGTGAAAGCCACGAATTTTTCCGCTTCGGGTTTTCAAAATAAATCCATTTTTCGTCACCCGTCACAACTCGATACAAAAAGGATTTTCTTTCGTGGCGTTGAAGCAGCATTTCACAAGTGACTTTGTGATTTTCCATTTGACGTTCATTCAAATCGTGTGGTACCCATTTACCCAGTTTATTGATCTTCCCCATTGCTCGTAAACGTCTGCTGATTGTTTCTTGTGACACATTTAATGCTTTTGCCAATTGCTGTTGAGTTTGAGTTGGGTCATCCTCCAATAACACTTGCAATTGCTCGTTTTCGCACTTTTGTGATCTACCAGAGCGTGCACTGTCTTTCACATTGAAATCACCATTTTAAATTGTCGAAACCATGTCTCACATGTTCTAATCAATGGAGCATGTTCACCATATGTTTCTACCAGCACACGATGACTTTCAACAGCCTTTTTCTTTTGATTAAATAAGAAAAGCAATGCGTGCCGCAAATGTTCTTTTTCAGGCACAAACTTCGACATGATCACTGAACGATAAAACAAAGACACTAGTGTTTGGCGGACTCAACTTGTGTGTGTTTGTAGTTTATTGTCAGACGAACAAAATGATGTACTGTATGTGTCAAATGAATACGCTGCGTACTTTTCGCTGGCGCCATCTCTTAGGTAAACCGGAAACTACTTATGTATACACCTGGTATATTCTACTGTAAGCACTTGTTATACTGGATTTTATTTTGCAGCTCTCTTTTCATCAGGCCAATCTGGAAACATCGATAAATCAGCTTTACCATGGTTATTATATTTCCTTGTCCAATCTTCTGGGACAAATTTTTAAGTACGGAACTACAAATGTAAGTGGGTTCTGTTTTAATTTGCTGTTTTCTAGGATGCTGAGAAGATTTGTGAATGCGTGTTTTCAAATAATAGATGTTATAATTAACATTATTCCACATTATCACGACAAGCCCATTTTTTACTCGCTGACGTAAAATAGTCATACTCTGATTTTATGTGGAAACGCTGGAAAAGGGCAAGGTAAGCAGCATAAAGAAAAAAGCATGGATTACAAACAAATTGAAGAGAAGAAAAGCAGCAATAAAGCAAAAATGCCAGAGACCACAGACAAAGATTCGATCTGGTAGCAACAAGTAACACATAAGCATTAACGAGAAAAGAATTAATGCAATGAACGAATAGGGAGAAGGAATTCATGTTGACCCGCCTTCATCACGTTCGACATTTTTACACCACAATGTTAAACGGTGTGAAAGGAGACTCCCCAAAATCACCAAGAAAAAGTGCACAGATTCTCTTCAGGATTGGGGAGACTGTCTAGGCGCCGTAACCAGTAATGAGGTTTGGGAGAGTGTCTAGGCGAGAGGAACATTTTATATACACAGAGAATTGGTCATGCCGTGCTGGTATAATGGTAGCATACCTAGCCGGCAACTGGGAGATTCGGGTTCGAGTCCCGGTCGCAGCGGCTGTCAGTTTTTCTGTGTTAACTTCAACATTTCAATAACCATACACAAGGTTATTAGTAAAAATAAGGTAATAATATCTATAGTATGGAATTTCTTTACCATGTTTCACACAGAAAAGGTGTGATGGGGGAGGAGATTATGGAAAGGGCGGTACGAAGTCTTGTTTTGCAACGAAAATTTTTTAGTCAATAAAGGAGGGGAATTTTGTAACGTTGCAATGAAAAATCCTGAAAGTAGGCTATGAGCTATACATTGTGTCTCTGAAATAATGGTGCAAGCTTTGGGACATGATTATTTGCATTAAAACGAAGAAAACGTTCCTGTGATGAAATTTCGAGGCATGAATATTTCCGGATCGACAGGAACTCAAAGTTACGGCAACATCCTCACAAATGACGTCATAGTTCGACAGATAATGACGTGAACAGCTTAGCAAATGGCATTTCTTCTTGCTTTGATGTCAATAATCTCCTTCCCGAAGGTTACACTTCAGTATAAGTGATCTTCGTTGTACTGGAAAGTACTGTTACTAATTCCTGTTAATTTCAGTTTTCCTTTTAATGTTTAAATTTTGTTATGTTATGTTTCACAAGCAAAATTCACTCGCTATGTGCAGGTGGACAAAAATGTTACGTCCATTACGTTGTTTTGTTGCGTCTGTTACGACTTTTAAAGACATTTTTTAGAGAATTTTTTTCCCATAGTAAAGAAGTATATACCTTGTCCTTCTACAGTAAAAAAAATAGGACTTAAAACATTTTTATTTTCAGAGAAAATGCAATGTTTGCTAAGTACTGAAACAAATCATGCCCAATCCGTGTTAACGCCTTTTACGAAAATTTAAAACATGGTAATTTTATATTCCATTGAAGATGCAATAACATTTTTTTTTACATAATACAAATCAATTCATGGTCTACAATTGAGTAAAATTTTAACTTTAAAATGTAATATTAACTCTATAAAAGACACACATAAATGTGTAAAGTTCTGTGCGAATGTTGCGTCCGTTACGTTGGAATAAACCATATATATAATAAAAACAAATGCAATTTTCCTTTTTCGAAAATTTATAAAACTGTATTTAAAAGCTTAGATTTACAGCAATTGAAACTACCTTGTGTAAAAAGATAAACAGGCAGAGTCCGGAGAATACCTTTGTAATAGCAATTAGGTGAGGGTGATAGGCAATAGACTCCGTCTAAGAATTTTCTGAATGCTGCTGCTGATTCTAAAACGCAGATACTGTGTAGGCTTACAGTTAGAGATCAATATTTGATCTTGACGAGCTTTTTTCTATAGCTCGTAAGCTTGTCAGTAGATGTCAGCCAAGTTCAGAGAAAAATTGTTCATATAATTTATTTCCTTTGATTACCAATAACCTGACGGTTACAGCTTGTATGCAGAATTTTAAAAGGCCTTAACATGTTAGACACAGTTCTCTAGAAATGCCGTGCGAACGTATTATTTTGACATAGACTACATAACTACACATTGGTTTATTAACATTCTTGTTTAAAGTTTCCAAATAAAAAGTGAATTGTTTAAAGCTTCCAAAAGCAGATACATTGATTCTTTATTGTAAATTTTTAAAATGGTTGTATGTAGAGTTTACATGGAAAATGAAGAACTCTAATACAATCCATCTTATGAAATATTGAAATAAAAGAGGATGCTTTAAGCCTTCCGTACTGCGATGCGGGCAATTATTTGTTTTATAAACTATTTAAGGGACTGGGTACAAGAAAGGGAGTTACAAGGAAGTGCCTTTTTGAATAAACGCTTTATTCTGTTCTTCCATCCTATATTCACATAATCACCAGTTTTTTATGTTAATATTTTGAAAATAGCGCTCAGGAAAGACGAAATCTGACAGACTACAAGTGCCCATTTTGCATAGAACAATTTTCCGTCAAGGTTTTCTTCTCTTTACCAATTATCAGATTTGGTATGACGTCAGTTGCTGATGTGTAAGGTTGTTCTACAGCTGATTTTCCAATTAGAATTGGGTAGAATCCGTAGAATGGTACAGGAATAATGTGTGTAAAGCTATATAGTCGGGGGCCATATAGTCTAACAGAACCCAGTCAAATTTAATCATTTATCGGTATTACCATCTGGATGGCTAAAGGTATCACCGCAGTACGAGGGATTGATATCACCGCAGTACGAGGGATTGAGTATAAACTAGCGCCAAATATTTATAAAGTGACCTACCACAAACAAGGCCATAAGTAACTTTTCCCTCCAAATTTCGTTTCAATCACTGGCCAATTGCACCTAATATTTGACATATAAATTTAGTTTTGTATCCTGATTTATATAGATCTATCTTCTAGATATGAGTAATTGAAACAGTGTTCATTGGCAGTATGTGTTTGTTCTTACAGTAATTTTTAAGATCTCTGAGTGGTTTTACGGGTCCTGCATTTTCTGAAGATATTGAGAATGTTGTTGAATTAAAGGCGAAAGGTTTAAAGAACCATGCGAATAAAAATCTATGTACAAGAACTGTAGGCAACGCCGGCAAAAAAAAATCCGGTAATTAATATATTTAAAAAGATGTTGTAATCGTTCGTAGGAAATACTGTAAACTTCGCCAGTTAAAGTAAACTGAAGTTCTCCAATCAAATTATCTTAAACCCTTATGTGAATAGGTATAAATGTTCTCGACTTCTCTGGAACATTTGCAGTCATGAATTGATAGTACATGTTAAAGTATATTAGTTCCCAAAATAAATCCCAGAGTCGACAAAACCTGAACATTTATTAAACCCATAAATTCTGATAGTAAAATATAATTGTCGAGCAAATACGTCCTCTTCAAATGGTTCAACAACTATGGCCTCAATCCACAAAAACAGCACTTCTGGACATGAACCATTTTAACAATCTGATATACATACCAGCATTAGTATTTCATCTTCCAAATTGAATTATCTGGTACTCCATCTCTCAGCATTCATGAATACCCTTTTCTAGGTCAACATTCCACGATGCTGCTATATGTAGAAAAACAATAACCTCTTCTCTCTGATTAACAATGTAAACTAAACCTAAGAAGGAAAAACAGAACACACACTATATTCTTTTTTTTTTTTTTTGAAAATCAACCAAGAAGTACAATAGTCAGGTAACACCAAACGTTTTTCTTAAGTTCCTCCACATGACGTCATCAACCATTCTCATCATATTATAACAGGAAAAAGTTCAAATCAGTAAAGAACTGTTCTACTTCTTGGGTCGTATTCAGGTAAGGTATATGAGGCGGGAAGGAGTTGGCTAGGACCTAAGTCGAACTTGTTATCCCAGCGATAAAGGTGAAACCATAGAAAACCTGTCAAGAAGGCCCGCCGCTGGTTACGAACGCAGGAACTCTTTAATGCAGAGCCAACGGTCTACACTCAAAATGGTAAAATTATAGAGGTTTATCTTATGGTGACCAAGAGGATAGCGCGCTCACTTTCTTTGCGCCTTGACAGGGGTTTAATTACCGCTGGAATCCATTGCACTGTGTGGTTCGGAGCCGCTTTAAAAGCAACTGTAAGTTATGTTCTTAGAAGCGCACCCGCTCGTTTGGAAAGTTAATAACAATTATTTCATTCATTCATAAATTGTACTCAGATAGTGACTATCAAAATACATACCTACAGTTTAAAATAGAATTTTTGTATCACAACTACAAATATTACTTATCTTTTTAGTGCGTTTAGTGCGTTTCATTTTATTTTGTCATCATGCTGTAAGAACAAAAAATCAATGGGTGGTATGAATAAAAATGAGTATATACTTTGAGCATTAGCATTTAAGTCGAGTTTAAACTTCAAATGGTATGAATAAAACGAAACTGAGTAACTTAAGTGCAAATTATGTACTCAAGTTCCTGGTGCAAACGTACTTAACTAAATAGAAATGTACACCAAGCGTTTAATAATTTTGTACAGTAGATAGAGAGATCCTTTGTTTATATCCATTAGTGAACACATGCAATTCAGAATGTTCCACCTCTCCCGTGTCCAAGAAGGCAATATTTCCAATATTACAGACGCTAATTTTATTAATACAGTAAGGAAATATCCTCGCGTACTTTTAAAGTTACAAACTTCCGAAGTCAGACCAAGGAAAGAAGAGACATTGACAAATGTAAAGGAAGAAAATACTTAAATAATATGGAAAAGATTTAAAGCAGACACAAACAATGAAACAAATTAGCAACATGAAGAGGCGGTTGAAAGAGAAAACTGACATGAAGAAGGCAGGCAACCTACCAATAGTATTAAATGAATGGCAAAGTGTGTTGCATCTTAGTCTACAGGGAAACTCAAATCCTATCATTACCAAAATTAAAGACATGATAAGTTTGACAAAATATTGCAACTATTAAATAAGTATGATTATTTCAATAAATATTCATTCAAAAGCGTTACACGCTATACGTGTAGCACAGTTTATTTGGCTCTGAGGTGGAAATGTGCGAGGAACACATTTGAACCATAAGGAGCTCATCTTGGATGCTTCGAAGAAGTAGGGTAGGTTTGATTTAATATTTTTTTTTATTAGCAAAGCAAGCAAGCAAATATATGTCAAAAGCTTTTGCTACATAGGTTAATACACGGAAAGTTGTTGTATCCCATTCCTAGGCCTCGTAGTCTTCGGCGGCGGCATCTTTTACTCCTTTAATTTTCATGTATCTTAAGTGTAGTTGATACAAAATTTATAATGACATACAAAATTTATTTATTCTAATTTAATGGCCGTCAACCCAAGGTTATACTGGTGAGTTACCAGCAACTCTTTACTGTTTATGTGTTCTAGTGACATGGAAAGAGGAAGGCTAGTTTGCAATAGTGTTATGGTACTGTATCAGCATTCGCGTGGTGTGGCGGAGACAAAACCACGGAAAACTTCAGCCAATATGACCTATCCCAGGAGTCAAACACTCGACTTCCCCATTACGGAGCTCAGGATTATTACCGATGAGCTATAGGGTTATGTTAGACAACTAAACAATCATACTCTGAAATAATTAATCTTACACACTGGGCATCATACAACATGGAAAGAAATAAGGAGAAGGTAATAATTCTTTACTATTCAATTGCTCACACCCTAAGGAAGCAAATTTATCATAGACTTCCTGTTATGGTGTTTATGGCTGTCAATATGGGTACATTAACCAAGCGGCTAACTAAATCCCTGCTCTTGTAAGAGAAGCGCATAAGATTGGTTCTCTTTAATTAGTCTGTATATGTCAAGAGTTCCTCCTTATACGAACATGGTGAACTGAATTTGGCCATGAGACATTAACACCCGTGAACATCTGTTTGACTGTCATAAGTAGCCAAAGATTTACACTTCCAACGCCATTCGTGTTTATGTATTCATTATCGTGGTGCCGTTGCTTCAAAATAGGTAAATGGGTACAATCCTACGATCCAATAACATAGGTAAATTAAAATTTCTTTTGCCAATTCGTCTTTTGAATGTTCAAAAGCATCTGGTGCGTCTGGGAACTTTATCCATAAATCAGATATACTGATATATTCTAATTACTCATGATACAGATATTCATACAGTTCACGGTGTAATCATATGTTCTCTTCAACCCCAACCTGAAATCCTGGATCCCCTAGAAACCTTTAAAAATTAAACGTCGCTCAGATGATGATCGATCTGTTTTCTTGTGATTGGCAGCGTGATCCAAATTATAAGACGCCGGAATTCTAATTGGACTTCAAATCCTGCTTCGTTTTCATTTCTCCTAGCATCGTTCAGAAACTGGACGAGATTTGATTTTTTATTAGTTAGTTACCGGAAATTTCCAGGCAGCCAGATTGCCTAGGTTTCTTCAGGAATGTTTCGAAAATTATTTACAGTCCATTTATTTTCTATTTATATCTCAACCTAACCACCGAATTCGCAAGAGCGGATATTCCACTCCAATTTCATTTTTCGAAAGCGGAAAAAGAGACAAGTCTTTACAGTAAATTTTCATACTACTTAAGATTAGAAATTTCTGCTCGAATAAATGTGATTCTATGGTAGTACTTGTCTACTGGAATGTATTCTCTTTGAATGAATTTCCAGTCGTAGTCCATCGGAAATTTTCATTCTTTGGAAGTTATAACTACATAATAAAATGTTGAAAACGCAAAACAGAAGCAGAAGGGAGCCTTTATTCACAAGTAATAAGGGAAATGTTTTTATTAATGAAGAGAAATAAAAATAACTCGGCGTTAATTAATTCCTGTGCGACGATCTAATGTTTCAACACCTACGCTAGCACCTTGAAAAGGTCTTTATCATCCTGTTTCTTGTATACATCTTCCTCCTGACGCCTTGAGGTATATTGTTGTCACTGAGAAAAGTTATCAGGTGTTTTGTTGTCATTTGTAACAGTTACAAATGCAGCCCGAAATCCGATTTTCACAACATTTCGTTTCCGAGATATCTTAGGTACAGTAGTTTTGCAAATTTGGCTATTTCATATAGTTTCACGTCCTGAGTGACATACTGAATTTGCGACCTAGATGCGCTGCCGCTGGTTTCGCCATGGTGACGCAGTGCAAAATGCAAAAACCGTACGAGAGACTTGTTGCAATTTAGTTGTAGCGTTGCAGTTGAGTGTTGCGCATTACGGGTTTGCTCTAAAATGCATATTATAAGCCCAATGACAGTTCGGTGACTGGTCGTTGCGAATTTCCATTTATTTTACTCCAGCACGGCATCGACGGGAAGTTCCTTCCCGCCCATACAATATTCACCTAGGTACATAAAATTTTGAGGAATATTTTCGACTCTGAAGAATAAATCACTAGAACAGTCACACATGCCCGTACACAAGAGAATATAAACGCTGTTCGAGCTTATAAGAAGAAATAGACAGTGTTCCATTAAACGCCAATAAGCATCTGTATGACTATCGAATATTGATGTAAGATTTGAAGTTCCATCCTTACAAGTTGCACATAACCCAGCGCCTGAAATCCAACCACCGCCTACAACGTAGACAATTTTGTGAGGGACTGCTGGTCCTCACAAGGTTAACGAGGATGACGATATTATGAACAAGTAGCGGATGTGGTACGAAAAACAATTTCGTTATTGGACCAAGAAGAAACCGCGTTTGTTATAAGAGGTTTCTTTTATACAGTAACAAAGTAAACGTGTGGTGTGCTCCACCCACTCTTGGGGGCTATTCATAAATATGGCCCAAAGTCTCATTTAGAAGTGCGTGAGCCGATGTAGGTTTGTCATTGCCTTCAATCGAATGAAGATGACGTCTTTAGGACATGGCACTACAGCTTAACGTGGACTCCGAAACATTTATGTGCCCTCCGGGAATAGAACCCTTTGATAACAAGATAGTGAGTGTTACCACTTTACCACAGGGGACGTTACTCGACGATTGCACGAATGTTTGAGAAAAATGGTGGTCCTTTATTACTGGATGTCCTCTTTAAGACATGCACCTACGGATCTCATGAGTAGTTCGTAAGTACGCATGTAATAAGATCGTCTGTACTATTCCTATAGCAGTTATTTAGTACGTTCTTTATATCTCAATTCCAAAATGTTCCTTCTTTTCGAGACACCCTTTATTTGCTAAAGCAAGATGTCACAAAATAGGTGTCACCTCTCGAGTTTAAAACTCCAGTTCATAACTGATTATTTTCCAACGGAGATGCTGACAAAGAAATATTATTTAAAATATTTTCGGCTTCCTGTTGATTGGCCTTTACAAGCAGTTTTGGTGCCAAGACTAGAACAAAAATTGAAATAAATAATTAAACCTTTCTTATAGATAATTTTATCTTTCTGTTGAGGAGATGTTATGGATGGCTACGTGCTTTCTGAATCAATTAATGTACTTGAACTGAATCCAGAAATGTGATTAGGGCTGTATGAATATGCTGCCCACTCATCAGTCCTGTTAGCAATTACCTAACGGGACAATAAAGACTATTCCCAAAGCATTTGCCTGCAGATCCCCGAGTAGCGTATGTGGTAGAACGTTGGATCATTGGCTGGGAGACTGGTGGTCGATTCCAGCCACGTCAATTGGTCTACTCTTTCTTCATACTACTTATAAATAAATGTTCCTTTTTCATGTTCTTACAATATCATCATTTTATACGTGCTTTACGAACATTTAATGTCGAGCGAGCAAAGACGGGTTGGTGGTGGTCAGGATAGATTTTTCTTCTCGTATGACTGAAGGAAAGACCAATGATCTCACGAGATTTTCTTCAAAAATGTTAAACATAAAATTCGTTAGTCGACGAGATACTGCGAAGGAATAATATACGTTCACGTATTCACTATGCTGACGTTATTTCTGGGACTATGTAATCTCCCATTACGGTCGTCATACATTATCGTCACTTATTTCTCTTATGCATCAATTTATGCCGTTTCCACATTATGCACATTAACTATTAATCAAGCCAAGCGATCAATGAAGCCGTGTATTCGCCGCTTCGAATCCCCATTGGGGCATTGATGTTTGTGAATTTTAATAAACATTTCACTTATTTAATCTTAACGGGCCGAAGTTAAAGTGACTAAAAATGATCATAGAAAAGAAATTTACCTACTAGGCCGACGGATTTGACAACTTTAGAAGATTTACTGTATTATCATGAAATAGTGAATTTAGTATCCCTTTCTATTCTCTTCTGACAAGCTAAATCTCGTTCATTTGGAAATTACTGGTCTAAAATAGAGAAGGAGAAAAATTTCCAGTAGATGGCGGGTAAATTATGTATGTGTAAATAATTTGTGCATTTTCTACATCTTATAACTGAAAGCTAGCATACTAACACTATATTTCATAAAAACGGGAAGTTACGATTCTCTCTGGGAGCCTTAATCACGGCAAAAGTGAGGAAAATAGGGGGAAAAAATATTATTTTCTCACCAAATGTTTTACGCGAATTCCAATTATATTATTTTGCCATACTTGGTTACGGCATATTTAAATAAATGTCTAAGAAAAATTCAAACATATTTTTGAAATGGCCACTTGGAACTCACTGAAAGAGGTTCTTGTGTGTCCATGCTAATTAATTATTAAATTTCACTAAGGTGGACAAGATATGAAACAGAATATACACACGGTGAACAAAGTTTTTTTTATTATTATTTATTGTAAACTATAGTCATTATATGAGGGGGCTCGAAAAACGCACAGGATAATTTCTCGTGACGTGGATTCGAAGTAGAAACTTTCTCTTGTCGACTGCATGTTCTACAATACGGAATTTCTCGCCTCAGTTGAAGCATCTACATTCGACGTCTGTTGATAGAAATAACAGGACTGGCAACCTTGTCAGAAATATAGTGTAGTGTTGAGTTTGACGGCAAGCTACCTTGAGGCTCGGTAATGTGACGAAAGAACGCCGACGGCACTGACCATCGCGCTGCCGAAACATTGTGGAAGTTAATCAGGTGTTTGGTGAAATTTAATAAATCCTAAGGAACTGTGTTCAAATGTTAAAGGAAGTTTACGGTGATAATGCAATACCATGTGCGATGTTTTATGAAACTACTGCTCAACTGCTTCTGATTTTGAGTGAGGTTTTCACGTACCATTTTTGCTCAAACTTTGCGCCTGTTCAATTTTTAAAATTTGCCAGCTCAAATGTTAATCGATGTTGACAATACCTGTTATCATTAGAATGCCTACTCCGCGATAGTTTCTCTTATAATACTGTATCAATTGTCGCTAAGTTTTCTTCAATAGGCGCAAAGTCTGAGCAGAAATGGTACAAGAAAACCTCACTCAAGGCTAGAAAGACTTGCAGAAATAGTTGAGTTGTAGTCTTATAAAATACCTCGCACATCAAATTACATTATCACCTGACACTCCTTTCAACATTTAGGCACACTTGCTTGGTGATTCCTTCAATTTTTCTACCAGAATTTTAGGTTAATTCGTTTTTTGAGTTAAATTTTACATTTCGGACTCACCTTCCACCCCTGTCTCTGAGCATTCTTTGCTCAAATTAACTTGAGATCTTCCAAGGAAACGCGTCACAAGCAGCTGTTCGCTTTCCTTAATTTGAGACAGGCTGTCGCCTGTAGAGACTCTCGGATTATCTGAGTTTCAGCAGTCCTGGAAGATCCTTCGCTCCGTTAGTCTTGGAATTAGGGTGGTGTGGGATTTTTCTTAGACCAGACGCTGCTCGAAGTTAACTTCCTCATTCTTCCGGCAAAGCGTTAGCGTACTTCTTGCTTTAATTGCTTATCACATACTGACTGTGAGAGACAGAGCCCCTGACGTAAGTACTGAGGCTTCACGTTTGCTCGCCGTGCATGCGCTTTCAACTGCTGCACATATATTTCCGACACGGTTGTCAGTCCCGTTATGTGTTTAAACAGGATTCTTATGTTAAGGCACTTTCCTGCATGTGCATACTATATCAAAAATCTTTCTGTAAAAAGTTATGATTGTATTTAAGTTTCCATCAATACGCAGGACGATTTCTTAATGAGATTTCCGCAAGTATAGGGAGACCCTTGAAATTGACGCTAGCAGATTATCTAGATATCGTGGAGAGTTAAGTGAGCTCATTGCATCAATATTGCTGGGTACAGTGCAATAGATATCCGCGATGGGTGTGTGGTAATTACGTATGAGAATGGAAGGAATGTACGAAGGTGATTATGTTAAGCTGTACCCATTGGAGGCGTACATATTTGTCCGAGTAAGTTGAACCACAGTTTGACTTTATAGTCATCGTGTGCGTCTTCTCCGATATAGGAAAGCATTGTGTCATAAACATATGGATGGATGTTTTTTAATAAGATTGTGGAGAATGCTAGAATCTGATCTAATGTGGAAGGCTATTATTGAATGGTGATTGAGGAAGTGTTTCTTGGTTGTGTTCGGGATGGGTTTTACATTTATAGTAGAAAGTGAGATACGGTTTACCGCACTGACTGCATTTCGGAGGCCATTGGAGATTAGAACATCGTTTCGTTTAATGTGACCCTGAACAGTACGCGTATTTTGGATTGTTATGCCAAATTTTGGTGTCTTTAGCATTATACTGTATGTCTGGCAGCTTCCACATTCAAGTGGAATTGGTGGTGCGGTGCAAGATCGATCTACTCTGTGGCGTTTCTTGTATATTTTAACTGCATACTATAGGTGTCTATTATCTGTTAGTGTGGTGTGGTGTGACTATCTCTTGTTTTTCGATGTGAAAGCATTTGGTAATGGAATGTCCTTCTGCTTTAAGTGCATTCTCTGCTTCTATGTTTGATACGTCTAGATCAACTTCATGGATTACGACGGATAGCATAAGTGCTCTTCTTGGAGCAGGAGGTTATTTGATGTTTCTAGTTGTCATTAATGTAAGATTGCCTTGAGCACCAAAGGTGAGAAAACTGTACTTAATACTTGTGGTTGTTGTTAGATGAGCGTCTGTAGACTTTTTTGATTAAACCATTTCTAGTGTTGACTATTTTAGAGATGATATGACTATGGACTCATTTAGTTAGTTGTAGCATCAGAGGTTTGGGTGTTAGGAACTTTATGTCGAAATGGTAAGTAGGTACGACTATATTGCAGCTTGTTTGCTATCAGCAAGTTGTCGATGAGAAGATTCGTTTTCGGAGATGTTCATGATCTGATCTGTGTGAGATTCGCTGAGAGAGCGTCTCTTCTTAATAGGTCGTGAACTGCCGGAATAGCTTCGTTGCGGTGACGGTAATCTAGAGCTGGTTGATGTGACTAACGTGTTTCTTGGTCGATGTTTGTTGGTAGATCATAGAAAGACTCATTTGATTGAGCTAATTATGATGTTTGGTGTTGAATGACTGATGGGGAGAGTGCTTTCTTGTATGTTTGGCATACTAAATGATTGGATTGTTCTTCTGAATGATATGATATAAACAGTGCCCAGCAACAGCGATAAGAAACCTGCTAGCGGTAAGCGCCCCACTGTAATATTTGATGATGGTATCAGAGTATCGTTCTCTGTGCAATGACTGTTGTAGGTATCCCTAACTAACTCGCACCCTCCGACACTGAGTAATGAAGTCGATCCTAATCTGTTCATATACGTACTGGTTCTCGGTAGTACACTAACGAACCAGAGTTAGGCAGCGTTTGAGAAAGATGATAAATACGTTCTGATAATTTTCGTAATAAATATATTTCAACAATTTTCATCTTATGTTTTCTGATCAGTGACAAAAAATGTAACCACTTTGTTCCTGCTTCGTTTTCTTATAAATAAGTTTATACAAAAATATATCTACAAATTACACGCCTTATCTACTAGATAAGCAGTATTCAGAACTTACGAATTTCTTTGTGTTATCGTGAAGTACAGAATGTAGCTCTATCATTTTTCCTTCTGTGCTCAATTTTGTTTATTTGAAAAGTAGTCTTTGCAGCAAAAATTAGTAAGAAAAGCGCCCAGTTGATAGCGCGCCAAAAAAAGTGTATCTATTTCAAAAACTTATATACTTTTTTGTTTCGCAACTGCGATAAAGCTTAATTGCAAGATACGATTGTGAATTTTAAGTTAGGATTCTGTCATCAGAACGTTTGAATCATTATACATCTCAGAGTAATGGGGAAAATATATATCAGTGGCACGAATTATTTTTATGTAAATTTTACTTACATAACTTTGACACAATTGCGTTGACGAGAGCTGATGAAAACTTACTCATGACAGAGACGAACAACACTCGATTGTACCTAAGTTGATATTTAACTGTTTGGTAATTTAAGGGTCACAAGGACAATAAAGGAATATTGTATCATTGCTTGTAGATCAACAAGGGTCTCATACATCAAAAAATATCCAAGACATGCAGCTCCATCTATTGTTGTATTCACAATTCTATGGACAATTCCCAGAATTTTATATGTGAATTAAATGCAGTAGCATTATAGGCAATGAAGATAAACAAAGGGAGGTTAAAAGCATTTATTGTTACTAGAAACAAAGAGGAAAATGGTTCAAACAATATTAAAAACATTAAGAACCTGTTGGTCAAATGGCGGAAAGAAGAAACAACTGTGAAAACAGGGCTATTTTCCCAGTAGAACACTACTCTGATAATAAAAAAATAACACTAATAGCTGGGATTCTACTAATAATTGCGAAGGAAGAACTCCCTTGATAGCAGTTTAGTCCCACGAGCATTCATTTCTATATATAAAAAAAAGGCGAGCAACACTGAAAACTGGAGTACATATATACGGGAAAACCCACAGTACTTTCCTGTTGTGTCAATTATTGTTGATGTTGAGTCTAGTACTGCTACGTCTATTGGAATAGAAGTAAATTGAAAAATTGGATTTAGAAACAATCGCCTAGCAACATTGGTCTACTGCACCACTCAAGATTGCTCGGGCTGCTTTGAGTTAGACTATATAGCTGAGACTTTTCGAACAACATCTCAGTCACGTCTTTATACCTGCTAATTCATGAGATACATTTTCTGCACACGGGCTGGCAACACTGACAATGTAATGCTTG
This sequence comes from Lepisma saccharinum, assembly GCA_022664845.1. Taxonomy (NCBI): domain Eukaryota; kingdom Metazoa; phylum Arthropoda; class Insecta; order Zygentoma; family Lepismatidae; genus Lepisma; species Lepisma saccharinum. Next base: position 7,733 of record JAGDQP010020965.1, on the reverse strand, counting down.
GGAAATAAGGCAACCACAGTATTTTTTTTTCTACCGCGTCAAATAATATTTATGTCAAAGTCTGGTACTACTTCATCTTTTCCCCACCACACACATCGCTTATTTGTGACACGGTTATAATAATAATGCGATTGTATTTGGTCTGCCTACAAATTATAAATTTACTGGACTTGGCAACATTGATTCTTTCTATCCCCAGTGTAAAACCGTCACTGCGCTACTGGTTATCATAATTTCTTTACATTTATTCATCGAAAAAAAAAAAATCTTTACTTTTAAACCCAAATTATTTTGTACTGCCTACTAATTTAGTTCGTATTGTCATGAACAAAATGGGGATAAAACACTTCTACAAAAATATACGTATTTTGTGAAAACGTTATGGAAATTGAAAATATGAAGTACATCAACTATATAATCAACGATCCATTCATCTAACTGGTATATTTCATTGCACAACGTTTCGACAAAAATCACTAAAAACAAAATTCAACCATACCTCTAAATTTTGCTTAATTTGTACCAACAAAATTTACTTTTTTTTTTTTTGTAAAATAAAAGTTATTATTTGAAAAAGTTCAATAATGGATCAAGTTACACCGATATATTTTTGGGGTTTGATTGTAACAATGGTTTGATATTTGTTTGTGAAGGTTTACACAATCATTGTGGTTTAAACTGTTTACATGTCAACAAAAGACGTGTGATCACACCAGTAGTCCGCACGGCCGAAACTATTATAGGTGAGGGACAAGGTTTCGACGGCTGAGCCTCATGGGCGTAATAATAAAACAATTGTACAACTTGACTCGTTAACTTCACTCGTTAAAACTCACACCGCATTATAGATCTGTAAAATTAGAAATAATGCAAAATAAGGTGGTAAATAGGAAGTTAAAATATTTAGAATGGGAAATAAAAGTGCAAGGAAATATAATTATATTAATAATTCATATGAGATTATAGAAATATTCTCGAGAGGAAGAGGGAAAAATAAACAAAACGTGTGTTTTCTACACAACCAACCTACGTTCTATCTCTTGGACCATAGAGAGAGCTGCCGAGCAATGATTTGCAAAGACTATTTACAATGCATTCTATATAGAACTAGACGTTACTAGATGCCACTGGTGGCGTCTGGATTACTGGCTCGACTTAAAACAAACAGACAAAAAAAAACGATGTTAGGAAAAGAAGTTTTTCATCAGGGAATGTTTGACCTTGTGATAAGCCACAACGATTCCCTTCCAAAAACTACAAAATAACGTATTACTGTATATCTGTACAACTTACTAATGATTTTGTTTTTGGTATTAAGTACGTAGAACATGGCTTCGTTAATCACTGCTGGTTTTTTGTATTGGGAGAAAAAGAAACAGAATTTTGGTCTAAATTTTCTGTTCAATTTGCTATTAGTTCAGTGAAGTATATAAAATAGTAAAAAGCTTTTATAACCAGGAAATTGTTGCTTTAAATTAGAAGTATTAAAAAAATATTTAATTCATTGTTAATGGGCTGCCATCTATTTCCTATTTAATTCGTTGAAGTGGCTCATTATAATCAAATTCTGTTTCTTTTTTTCTCATCAACAGAAGTCTTTGAAATGTTTCCATACACTTGGATGGAGTTGAATCCGGATTATTTTAGTGGTTTCCACAAGACGCTGAACTCAGTATCATATGTCCACAGTTTAGAAGGCTGCTTTAATCGGTTATTTATTCTTATCTTTTTATTCGGAGTTTCTCACACATTTCCGATCACAATTTCCTCTGACGAATGATTAATTTTCTGTTCTTCAGAGGCTGAGAAACTATCTTTGGACATCAATTTCCGATGCTCAACTCGTCAATGATCGTTGATGATTTGGATGAAGGAAAAAAAAAGAGATAAGAAAATTCTATTGACGATTTTGTTAATGATTGCATATATTAGAGCATTTAATCTGGTGTAAATAACACAACAATTTAACAATTAAAATTCCTTTATTTGTTTTGTCCGATAAGGTGGACTTGTTTTATTTTAGCTATATCATATTAACAGCGAAGCAATGCGTGCGACTTACGTATAGGGGCTATGCAGAGTATCAAGTTAAAAAAACTAGGCTTGGAAATAGGTGGGATTTGCCAAGCGATATATCATATGTTCGGGAGAAAAGCAAAAGCTGCTATCTCCATTTCATGAAATTTTAGAGGAGAGCCGAAAGAAAATGTAAGGTGGTAAATATCATAGCTAACACTATGAAGACGTTTAAAGAAAACTTAGCACGGCACAGTGTAAAACAGAATAGCAATCCACATCACCAACAACAAACACTATTAGATGTTAGCAACAGGCACAGGTCATGTGACTGAATCGAACGCTCCGACTGCTGGATTTTGTTGACTTTGCTTTTCAGATTTCACAAAATGAAGTTTGTCAACTTTGCTAGATTTTTAACTATTAAAAATAAATGTTTTGTGTGGTGCTTTTGATACTAAGAGTTTTACTATCTTAAAGTATACAATGCCACTTTAACGTATGCAATGCCATCAAAATCTCGGTTTCCCCCCAAAAAAGTGGAGGTTGCAGCTTTTGCTTTTAGAATCTTTCCTAAATGATCTCTCCCTACCAAGTGAAAACTGAAGTTACGCCACTGTTCAATATCAAAAGACTGCTGCAAGGTAAAATGAAAGTTAACCACTAAAATTCGATGGCTAGGATAGAATTTAATTCTTCATGGCCTTCTGGTGGTATATAACATTATTTACAATCATAACAAGTAATTGTTCTCACCAACATTAATAAATAAAATATGTTTACAGACAGTGGCGCAACTACAGGGGGCAGGGGGGGCCTGACCAGACATCAATTTTGGGGGGGGGCAAGAGGGGGCAAACATAGTCTACATGATACTTCTGAGCCTCAACATTTAATGCTAAAACAGCTTTGAATTTTCGTTATACATGTTTTCATTCATTGTAAACAATTGTTTTAGTAATTATATATAGTTGAGAGCGTTTGAAAGAAATGTCTTTTTTTTCAACCAATGATTATTTCCGTCTCACTTGCTCCATAAGTCAAGAGTGAGATTTCTTTGATTTATCATAGCATTGTTAAGCACAAAGAAGCCAAAGGAAAAAAAATAGTCTACTATTAAAAAAAAATATACATATATATTTTAAAAATATTTTATTATTCTCACCAATACAGAGACGAAAAAAGGAAATAGCTCAATCGTTCACATTAATCCACTAGAGTAAACTTATTTTGATTGTAGCGCATAAACTTCTGTCAATCTACCTGAAACAGTGGGTAGTAGTTAACTGGCTGGGAATATGTTCAGTCCTCATTCAAGTTCTCAGCATTTCTTATTTTAATTTGGGTGAATTTAGTTTAGACGGTGATGAAGCGACAGCAAACATTGTTTGAACTATTAAAATTTAAAAGAAAGAGAGACGAAGAAAGAACAGAGTTGCAGACCGAAACGATGGAAACAAGTAAGTTCGAGCTCAATTTGTATAGCTACCAATCAAATGTGTATCCAGTCCAATGGACGCCCGCAATGAGAAAGAGGGAGGGGCATTCATTGCCTTGCCCAACCTGGATTTTTGAAATTGTAAAATTGTATAGGCTGTTACCAGGGACGGGCGCCAGGGGGGAACGTGCCCCCCTTAAATTTTCTCTCGGTCCCCTTCTTGTGTTCCTCAGAAATTGTAGATGAGATGTAATATTTTGTATTATTATTACACAGTTTGTATTATGTTTGAATTGCAACCGAACCCAATCTTATGCCCCTCCTGTGCCCCCCTCCCCAACTGTGCGAAGTTAGCGCCGTTCCTGCTCACACAAGTGCTTTAGTGTTACACAACATTTCAATGCAGCTAATTTTTCCTGGAGTTGTCGATACATTTGTTTTCCAATTATAATCCTTTATTTTTTTATAAGGGTTACAAGAAGTTTTAGTTTGTGCCTCTTTTGTCCCCTCTCCTGAAAAAAATCCTGTGGTGGTGCCAGTGGCGTGGTGGAGATATATTATATATATCCATCAATGACACCGATACTTCCCCCCCCCCAAACGAAAATTTGTGGTTGCGCCACTGTTTACAGATTCGAAATACTAGAGTTGCCAGCAGTAACCTCTTCCAATATCCAAGTACGTACATAAGGAACCTGTTTCACGTGATATAACTTTTAGCTGAGACCAAGGACTAGAATTTTCAAATTCGGCAGATATTCCTGTAGGGAAAGGTGTCCCGAGATGGGTAAAGTTGTCGCAACGTCCGAACGGACTTCCAACCACGGAGAAGCAAATGCTAAAGAAAATATTCCCAGTGTCCCACATCAAGTCAATAACTTTCCTTTCTTCAACTGCTTAGAAAATAGCTATACGCGGTACTTACTGAAAGAAGAAGAAGGTCTTATAGATGATCAAGTTTTGCACAGTTTGGCTGCGAGCTTTCTCAACCATTTAATAGACATTCACTCTATCCAGTAATGAGATCACGACTGTATTGGGAAAGCGAACACCGCCAGACTTGATGTCACGTGAACATACTGCCACCTATCAGTCATATTAGCAATCACCTGGAAGGACCATAACGATCCTTCCGAAAGCATTTGCCTGCAACTCAGCGTTGGATCATTGCTGGGTGCCCGGCGTTGAATTCCAGCCTCAGTATCGTTTCTCTATTTTTCTACTACAACATTAATCTTACATATGAGTAAGAGAACTGATGAATAAGAGCTCCCTTTCGTATGTTTTTATTATCAATATTTTATATATGCTTTACAAATATTTAATGACGAGCAAGCGAAGGCGGGTAGGATGAAAGACCAATCATCTCCAGGGCCGGATTTATGGGTCAGATCTGGATAGATATGGGAGAGTAGCGGACAGTGTCTAAGTTAAAGTACCATCCTGTCGTTTGTGTAGTGAAACTGAAGGAAACTCTGGAAAACCTCAGCCAGCACAATTCGGCAGCAGAATTCGAACGCACGGTACCTATCCATTTTGGACCCGAAAACACAGATTACGAAAAGGCACTTTAATTTCCCTCTTATACAAAAATCTAGGGTAAACTACGACTTAATGCATATAGATACTGCTTCAACACAAAAGCAAGCACCCGTTGTCCGTTGGCAGGGGTATAGGTGACAGTCATGCCCTATACCTAGCATTGACTAAAAGTGATTATTGTTGAGTACAAAGGCAAAAATAGGAGTAAGTAATTTTCCTAATAAAAGCATTATGCTTTTTTTTTTTTAACTATTTCTAATATAAATTAAAATAACTTTAAATTACCTTCAATTATGTGCGAGGGGTCGCCCGGATCAAAGGTGCTCTCTCTATTTTTCGTCCTTAACGTTCATTGCTCAATATGTTTATCGTCGTGTGTTTTAAATAGCAATTTCCAGTTCCTCCTTGTAAATTGCACCCCCTAGGCCCGGGCCTATTGGTCTTAGTGGTAAATCAAGCCCTGATCATCTCTCGTGATTTCCTTCCAAATGTTTAACACAAAATTCGTTACAATTGACATTTTAGTCAGAAAAAATAATATTATGTTTACTCCTTCCCTGCGTTAACTAGCTCTCTGTGTTGGCGTTATTTCCGGAACAATTTACACTTCCAAGACAGTCGTAATACGTCCTCGTTGCTTATTGTTCTTTTACACAAATTCCAGTCATTATACGCATTACCTATTAGATTCTTCTGCGCTAAATCTTAGGTATTAAAAGAGTAGTCTATGTGAAAAGGAAAGAAACTCGTCCAATAGATAGCGGGCCAAAAATTATACGTGTATAAATGATTTTTATGTTTTCTGTATTCTCTAAATCAAAAGCAAGCTTGGTAACGTTATTTCCCATTTACGTTGTATGTTCGGATTCTCTTAGAGTTTTAATCCCCGTGAATCTAAGGAAAAATAAGAAATAAAAGTATTATTTTCTCACGAAGCATTTTATGTGAATTTATGCCATATAATTTTTCCACAATTTTATGTGGCAATCTCAAAAAATCAGTATTACATCATTAACTAACTTTTGAAATGGGTATTCGGAATTCACTAAAAGAAGTTTCTGTGTGTCCATGTTAATAATATCTTATTAAAATCCACAACGATGAAAAGGATATGAAACAGGAGAAAAGACATGAGTAATTACATATTTACTGTACTAAGATCTTGCGTAAAGTGGATAGTAGAACGTTCAAAAAAATGTTATCTTTACCGTGACCGGGATTCGAAGCAAAATCTCTTGCTTGACTTCATGTTCAACTGCAGAGTGCTGCTATCTGTAGACACGAGGGCGGAGTCGCAGCTTAATGAGGGGTGGGAAGACACTCTTCAGTATCCAATAGAAAGTAGGTAGTGACAAGGTTGCCAGTAACCTTGCCAAGGTTGCCAGTAATTAAAAGTAAGACACCATCACCGAGCTTCCCATCCCATTTGCAGTAATATTTGTGAGAAGTGATTATACTTATTTTTCTGTATATCCATTTAACAGTAACAATCCTGTTTTTACTTTTAAATATCTTAGTTACATTTCAAATTGTCAAAATTAACCTAAACAGTATCTGCTTATTCTATGACGTGCGCTAAGGATGAAAGTCCCGGTAATCGTATCTGCACAACCTGAAAAAGAAGAGTTACCTCTTTTACACAAATGTTATTTAATCGCTCCGTAATCCATACTCTCTCCTATCGGTAAATGGGATCTTCCGTTCTAATTAGTCTCACATACAAAATTTAGGAAGTTACCTGTGATGCGAGGTGCAAGCTCTGTGCCAAATCACTCCACCGTAAATGCAAAGTTTGGAATGTGACAATGAGTTTTATAGGTTCAATCAAATCCACAATCAAATATATATATATATATACCCATCGCCTATATACATATCACTCATATCAAATTCATAGTTATTATATGAATTTGTTTCTGTTTTTAGGCATCTACGGCTCAGGACGGGATACTGCAGAGGAAATGTGAGGGAAGGAATGGACCAGGGTCTGCGTTCAATGTACCATCCCAGCATCTGAATGGTTTGAGAGGAAAGGCCGGGGAAAAATAGGTGCCAGCTGATATCGAATCCTGGGTTTCCAGAATGAGAAGCCAACACTCGACCAAGTAAGCCAGAGCTGCATGATTATGATGAAGCAGGCATTGACATTGTAACATTGGGCGCTGACACGTTGCCATCAAAGCAAACTGAATACTAAAAGTAGTGAAAAAAAACAAGGAAGAAAACAAACAAAATACCACTTTACCTAGTCAGTGTCCTCGGATGAACTAGTACTTCCCTCGG
>JAGDQP010020964.1:0-29284 GCA_022664845.1 Lepisma saccharinum | reverse complement strand
GTTTTATTCAACATTGTCCCAAGCTGTTTAATACATGCTTGATTCAAACTTGATATAAGCTTGCTGTTCATAGTGCAAGGTTGATTAACCTTGATTTATACTTGCTGATAACACTGTTAATAATACAAGTTTGAATCAAGCATGCAACTTATCAATCATGGTTGATTCGAGCTAGATGAATCAAGCATAATGAGTATAACCCTTGATTAATGCTTAAATTTTCCTTTCATCACCCTTGATCTTTCAAGCTTACATCAACCTTATATCCAGTAAACTAGAATGCTTGAATCAGACTTGAATCAAGGTTACAGCCTTGTATTTTTAAGCTTAATTCAAGCATGCATTATTGCAGTTTAAAGCTTGATTCAAGCATGCTTTGCTATCTGGGACCCCAAGTATTGTACTATTGATAAAAATAATTGTACTTTCAAGTACTTCAATTGTACTCATTGAACCAACATAAACCTTCGATTGTACCCTCACCGATACCGGGAAATTCCCGGTCAAATTTGGGGTGCTAACTTGACTTTGCACCCCAAGTGATTGTACTATTCATAAAAATATTTGTAGCTTCAAATATTTCCATTTTACCTAATAAACCAAGAAAAAGCTTCAAATGTACCTTCAGCGATACCGGGAAATTCCCGGTCAATATTTAGGGTGATAAGTTGATGTTGCACTCTCAAACGATTGTAGTATTCATAAAATTATTGTGGCTTAAATTACATCGATTATAGGGATTGAACAAACAAACACTTTCGATTGTACCCTTACGGTTACAGGGAAATTCCAAGTCAGAATTTGATGTGCTAACTTGCCACAATAGTCCAGTCATTATAAGATCGAAAATGGAGGTATAGGGGGAAAAATCGTAGAAGCAAGGGAATTTCTATCAATATACTATATACCTTAGTGATTCAAATTACTGAAATTCTCCAAAAATGAAAGTTGTGCTCAATCCGCCATTTTGGAAAATGACGGAACTCCGAACGCTCGCAGAGAAAGTCATATATTTGGGTTTAAATTGATATAGGAAGCACACTAAATGGTCGATTGGTACAAATTATACCACATTCGAATGACAATAACATAGGCTTTGAAACGATGTATAACAGTTGTCTATAGCAAACAGTAAAGGGAAATAATGGAGGGATACTTTTAAGATTTAATGTTTAAAATTCCCTTTTTTCGGTGTAACGTGCCAACACTGCATGAAAACCAAACCCCAAAAATTCTGAAGGTACATATAAGAGATATTGTGTAAGATACATATTGTTCCAACGAAAACAACCGGAAAAACAATTTACAGTTTCATTATTGTGCTTATCAGAATTGCATAGAAAACTCTACAAAAGCATCTTATGGACGAAATACCCTTTGGACCAAATGGATTCTTGACGAAATGTCCTTTGGACCAATTGTCTTTTGGATGAAATGTTCTATGGACGAAAAGTTTGGTCACCAAAGTTTCTCTCATGTACAAATTGATTCAAATATAATATTTTATTGTTTCATGAGTTTTAGCGGGAAATAGCTTGTCAAATTGAGTGTGCTGACTTCATGAAGTTCGCAATAGAATATAATTTTGATGAAGATGTTTGCAGCCAGAAATTCAATGAATTATATACTGATTACTGAGGTTGCACAGGGTTCGAATTGAGTACTCTTTCTCTTTTTTTCTACTTGATACTTTGGAAGAAAAACAGGTGAAAGTCACTTTTCAATAATTTTTATTTCTGCCTAGAAAACTGAATATCCGTTGCTCCCTTAACGCAATATCTTACTAATAAATTGCAGGGAATATTTTTTCAGAACACCACAATAAAAGCTATGGTTTACATTGACGATGCGATTTAGATATCTCGGTCGTTAGCAGAATTACGGGTAATTCATGAAGGCTTGACACAATTTAGTGCCGTGTCAAATATTAATCTCAACAAAACAAAAACAAAAATATTACAATTTCGGAATACAGATAAGGTAGAGTGGAACAAGCATGGGGCAACGGTATCACAATTTAAAGTTTTAGGAATATGGTGGACTAATAATATTCCGAACACAATTAGCTCAATGCTGATAGTTTACTTAGAACTAGTACTGCGTCATTGCAAATACATAAGCAATGTTTTTCCACCCTCTTAGCTCGAGTGCAATTTATAAATGTATATATTCTTAACAAAGCGACCCTCTACTTGCAATTGTTTCCGTTGCCAAATAAGACTCTTGCGGCAATTTCTATGCAAATTGGTCGTTTTATCTGGCGTTCAAAAGCATCGAGAGCACACAGAAAATCTTGCTATTTGTCACTTGACAAGGAAGGTTTAGGATTCAAGAATTTGATATCACAAGGGAACGCCTTGCTAATTCATCGCACCATGCAATGTTCTTTTACAATATTCAGATACCTTTTCTGCCAAAATGTTAGAAGTTTTCCGACGAATTGATGATCAATTGCCGCTTTCTGTCAGGAAATGACAGGTCATCTTGCCATATTTAACTAAGACGCATATTCATATTGTATATTTATTTCGTGCTGATTTGCCACTGGATACATGGACTGTAAAACAATTTTATGGACATTTACAAAATAATGGACCTGGTTTTACACCAGCCATCGAAAGATATTTTCAAAATATATGTTGGGATGAAATATGGCCATATTTAAAGGAATTCAAAGATAATTACCAAGTGTTTGAAAGTCAATATCAGGTTTTACATAAAATTTATCCTGTACATAATAGATTGTATCAGCTAGGTATTACTGAAACTCCCAACTGTAAACTCTGTAAAAAAAACTATACTATATTACATAGAATTAGAAATTGTGGAAAAATCAACCCTATCTGGATTCACTGTAAAAAAATTGTTTGGCGCATTACGAGAGCAGCGCCAGTGAAATATCCGGATGCTGATCTTGTGTACTTTTCAGAATTCCGTGTGTATCCGAAAGCAAAAAAAAAAGTTATTTTTTGGTTAATTGCGACTAAATGGAACTAATTTTAAGGTCACCAGAAACCAATAATGTTCACTATTATGATGACTATATTAATTATCATTACAATAACATGTCAGTGACGTATAAAAAACTATATAAAGGTACTTATAATAAGACCTTTTATGTTTAGATTAGCAGATTTAACAGATTTTTGCAGTACAATAAGGTGATAGTTGGAAATCATACCAACATTTTTCTAAACAAAAGGAAAAAAAAAGAAATGTAACAAGAAAATAGACAATGTATGTACACAGAAGAGTTAAAATAATAGTGTAGTGGTCTAGGCGCTGGCGTTCTGCGCTGAAGGTCGCAAGATCGAAACCGGTTGTCGTCTGGATGTATTTTTTTTTAAACTGTATATTGAGAACTTTCAATAAATTCGTGCCAGCCGGCACTTGAGCTGAAGGAAGATCATGGGTAACCGAATTACGTCAGCTTGTATACGTCATGATCGAGTGAGTCTCATTATCAGAAATACTCTCAGCAAGCTTAAAGGTTGAATCTTGTAAAATGCCTACTTTTCTGTCAAGATCATAGATGAACTGTAACAGCTACAAAGCGTTAATCTTGTTCATACCTCCTTTAGAATCCGAAAATTTCGCTAATACATAAACGTCATGAATTTTGTAAAAAAAATAAGGAAGATACTTTAAATTTTAAACAAGCATCTTTGGCAGCTATACGACCCACTACTACAAAATTTACAAATCGGACCTTTTCTATTATTTCAGTGCAATGCTATTATTTCCCGACAAAATACTTCATCTATGAAATATAATCTACCGCTGTAATTATCATACTTTAGTAACAAATAAATAATGGAAACTGTTTCTAAGCAGTTAAAAACAGATATATCAAATTATTTTACAAAAACATTTACATCTTTTACAAGTAAGATTTAAAAAAAAAAAGGATTTAACGATACGAGTTTTGAAAAACAGAACAATGAAATATCTTTTAATGTTGTTTTCAAAGTTATTTCAACACAATTCCAATTTCTTTCAAATGTTGTCAGGTGGTGCATTTCAGGAAATTTTCAAAATATTTATAAAACATATACGTAGATCACATGTAAAAGGTATTTTCTTTGAAAGATACTATTCAGATCTTATTTTTTAAATTAATTTCTTGTAATTTGAAAAGTGTTTTTGCTCTCTATTTGCTACTTGTGCAGTTCAACCATAACGTTAATACAAATGTAACAATCTTTCGAACTTCAGAAGAGATTTCTTGTTAAATAAAGAGCTTTACTGCCACGTGTGTTACGTTTCTTAGCAGTAAGGTACCCGAATCTGATATTCCTACTTATGGCTGAGACCCGGTTCCTATGAAAGGGCTTCAAAATCGTGTGCAACGTGTAAATTGTAGGTGCTGATTGATACTTTTTAGTTTCTCCTCTAGTGGGGCCTAAAGTCTGAAACCTCTGAGAAAGATATCTTCGAAATGCTTTGTTCTGAAATTACTCTTCCTGGCGAAGAGTCTTAATGGAAGAGCGCTCGCTTGTCATTCGAAAGGTTCGCGGTTGGAGTCATCTTACTTTCTTCTTTTCCTCTAGAAAATGTTCTGTTACAGCACGCTTTATATCACTGTTCCAATTCCAAAGTATGCTTGAATAGTTTCGAAAGTTGAAATGATTGAATTACAAAGATCAATATTTTGCCTTCCATTACAATTGTAAACGGTGTGGGCACTGTTTCTTCCACAAGTCTTTGCTCGGGGGGCTAAATCAAGTCACGAAGGTTTACGAAAATATTATAAATAATGAATATTTGGTCCTATGTGCTAAAAATATAAAATAACAATACTTTTACTTAAGAATGTGTTGTATTCGCTTAGTTAATCTCGCCGGCCGGGTGGTCGAGCGGTCTGCGGCGGTAGGCTATCGACTCAACGGTCCCGGGTTCGAAAGGCAAATCGTGACGGGCCGAAGTCCAAAACTGGCCCATATAAAAATAAAGTTTACCTTAGTTAATCTCAAATTAACATGAACAGTATTTATAGAAAGTGCTAGTATATTCGTATTTCAGAATATGCATGAGTAATACAAGATTGAAACTAATTCTTTCGGGGTGGCTGTTAAAAACCCCGAAGAAAAGCGCCCACGAAAACATGCCTGGAAGAAACAGTGGGTGTGACTATAATTGTTCCGTTTTGAAACCTGCCCAATTTTAGTGAAATTTAATCGATTCCGGAATCGATATTTAAGTAAAAAGAAATAATTCTCGATATTAAGACAGGAGCTACACGACGCTTTTTAATTTTAAAATCTCCTTTAATTTTCTTTATATTTCTTATCTCATGCCTGTAATGGTAGCTGAGTATAATTCTGAACTGAAAAATTACGTACCGGAAATTCCTCACTGCGGAAACTTCAGAAAACAAATTTTAAAATGTTTCATTTCATGAAATTTCATATTTTTAAATTTCAAAGGCCGCTGAGTTTGGCTCTGAAATAAAAATCTTGAATTACATTACCCAACATGGGCGTAGTCCAAAAAGTCTTTATATAAAAATAAAAAAAAGCGTTAGGATTCTTATTTAGAGTCTCTAAGCAGTGCTAAGGTTTGTTAAAGATTTTAAATAAGTGAATTCTGAAAACCAAGGTGACCATAACCCAAAATGTTTTCATATGCAAAACAAAATGCAATGTGCGCTATATGTAGCCCAAGGCTTTTAAAATAAAATAAACCAAGTAAACTTGCTCTTGGAAATCATACAAAACTTCCAGAAAATTATTCAGTTATCAAAGATCTAGACAATATTAAGTTGATTTATAAAATGTAAAGTGGCTTTCGTATGGTGTATAGTTCTTCAAAAATCCCAAATTCATAACTCACTTTGTATAAATATCGTTAATAGCATGTTACGGGGGAATATGGAATTTCTTTAGAGTCATGTGTTTTATTATATCTGAATTCAGAGCTACCTAGACCTTAGGTGTAATGCAATTATGCTATTTTTACATTATACTGCCGTTTCGCGTTCGATTTGTAGGGCGAATGTTTGGGCCCCTCTCTGGAAATATCATCCTTAGCTCTGCGTTCCGAAATCTTCCCCTAGCCAAAGCCATCAAATTCGGCATTCTAATGTGTTTGAAATATTTTTTCCCTTTCTATTAATTCAATAAGTCAAATGGAAGTACTTGAATGTACAATTATTTTTATCAATAGTACAATAACTTTGAGTGCTACGTCAAGTTACAACCCCAAACTTTGATCTGGAATTTCCCGGTATCGGTGGGGGTAAAATCTAAGATTTTTGTTAGTTCAATGAGTACAATGGACGTACGTGAAATTACAATTGTTTTTATCAATAGTACAACCACTTGGGGTGCTACGTCAAGTAAGCACCCCAAAATTTGATCTGGAAATTCCCGTATCGGTGGGGGTACAATCGAAGTTTTTGTTGGTTCAATGAGTACAATGGAAGTATTTTAAAGTACAATTGTTTTTACCAGTGGTACAATCAATCACTTGCGCTGCTACGTCAAGTTAGCATCCGAAACTTTGATCTAGAAATTCCCGGTATCGATGGGGGTACAATCGAAGATTTTTGTTGGTTCAATGAGTACAATGGAAGTACTTTAAAGTACAATTGTTTTTGCCAGTGGTACAATCAATCACTTGGGCGGCTACGTCAAGTTAGCACCCCAAATTTTGATCTGGAATTTCCCGGTATCGGTCAGGGTACAATCGAAGGTTTTTGTTGGTTCAATGAGTACAATGGACGTACGTGAAAGTACAATTATTTTTATCAATAGTACAATCACTTGCGCTGCTACGTCAAGTTAGCATCCGAAACTTTGATCTAGAAATTCCCGGTATCGTTGGGGGTACAATCGAAGATTTTTGTTGGTTCAATGAGTACAATGGAAGTACTTTAAAGTACAATTGTTTTTACCAGTAGTACAATCAATCACTTGGGCTGCTACGTCAAGTTAGCACCCCAAATTTTGATCTGGAATTTCCCGGTATCGGTCAGGGTACAATCGAAGGTTTTTGTTGGTTCAATGAGTACAATGGACGTACGTGAAAGTACAATTATTTTTATCAATAGTACAATCACTTGGGCTGCTACGTCAAGTTAGCATCCGAAACTTTGATCTAGAAATTCCCGGTATCGGTGGGGGTACAATCGAAGATTTTTGTTGGTTCAATGAGTACAATGGAAGTACTTTAAAGTACAATTGTTTTTACCAGTGGTACAATCAATCACTTGGGCTGCTACGTCAAGTTAGCACCCTAAATTTTGATCTGGAATTTCCTGGTATCGGTCAGGGTACAATCGAAGGTTTTTGTTGGTTCAATGAGTACAATGGACGTAAGTGAAAGTACAATTATTTTTATCAATAGTACAATCACTTGGGCTGCTACGTCCAGTTAGCACCCCAAACTTTGATCTGAAATTTCCCGGTATCGGTGAGGCTACAATAGAAAATTCTTGTTGGTTCAATAAGTACAATGGAAGTACTTGAAGGTACAATTATTTTTATCAATAGTACAATCACTTTGAGTGGTACGTCAAGTTAGCACCCCAAAACTTTGACCGGAAATTTCCCGGTATAAGTGAGGGTGCAATCGAAGATTTTTGTTGTTTCAGTTGGTACAATGGAAGTACTTAAAAGTACAATTATTTTTGTCAATAGTACAATCAGTTAGGGTGCTACGTCAAGTTAGCACCCCAAACTTTGCCCGAGAATTTCTCGGTATAACTGTGATTTATATATATATATATATATATATATATATATATAAATATAAAAAAAAAAAAAATCACAGCCATATTCAATCCACTACTGGATGAGGCCTCTCCCCGAAGGGAGGAGTTGGTCTACTGCTCCCACGCTGACCAGACGGGTTGGGAGAGGAGAGCCGAAGCTCTCACTGTGATCGCCACTGTCTTTTATTCACAGCAGCTCCCCAATTGGCCTCACGATGCTGGGTCAACACCGAAATTTTTGAGCTACCACCGGGAATCGAACCCGGGACCGCTCGCACTGAAGTCGAGCGCGCTACCGACTAGGCTACGCAGGGGCTCATATATATATATATATGCGTGTGTTAGGGTAGGTGTGCGTTTTCTTTTGTAGGTGTATACTTCAAATCTTCAAATATCAAAGTGTAATATGATTTTTATTTTCCACCCATGCACAAACAATTGATTGTTAGCACTGATAGTTTTTCTTAATGGGTAATTATATATATATATATATATATATATATATATATATATATATATATATATATACATATTATGACATCGGAAATATATATACACCAGGTATGAAATATCGGAAATGTTTTCTTTCTTCCGTAGGTACCTTTTGTTTACAACTTAGAGCAACCACTTTTAGGTACGGTACTTTATTAAAACTAAAATACCTTAATGGTATTGCATAGCGTCAAGGATTGTAATACCTTATTCTTTTAACTATGATTTATATGTTGTAAGAATGTGTCCCAATGAGTTCTTTTCGTTACAGGATGTCAGTGGAAACAATGTATTTACCTTTGAACATTATGAGATATACGAAAACACAAAAGCCAAGTAATAATAATAGTAATTATAATTAATTTTATTATTATTTTCAAAAGTACCAGAACTAGCAGTTGTAAATAAGTTGGTAGAGCGTTGGTTTCCCATTTGGGAGGTCGCGTGTTCGATACAAGCGGCCGAACATCCTCATTGTTTTCCATAATTTATCCTCACTAACACAAAAAAACTTTTGGTAAACTTTATTTTTATATGGTCCAGTCTAGTAACTTTGGACTTCGATCCGTCAAGATTCGTACTTTAGCTGTTAAATGTTAAAATCCACACCCATGTCTCTGCCGAGGTTCGAACCCGGGACCTTCGAACCGACGGCCTACCGTCGCAGACCGCTCGGCCACCCAGTCGGCCTCACTAAAACAAGTTAAATGTCAAGATTATACCTTCAACTTAGCCTCTGGCCGACACCTTCCCTCATTTACTTTCTACCCTATACCGCTTTGAGCCGTAGGTACCTAAAAGTCAGAGATAATTCAATTGGAAAGCGTCATGTAGTTATTAAGGAGGAAGTCAGCATGATTAAAATCTTTCGAAGAGTATTTTTCTTTTTAAAAGTCTGGAGAAATTAAACATTTTAGTTCATATTCCTTACATTGTTTTATCCTTTTATGGTTTATAATACAGATGACCTTCAGGTATCTAAGAATCAGGTCGTGATAGGGGGAGGGAAAAAGATGGGCAACGGTGTCGGCTGGGACCTCAGTTGCAGATATTATCCTGGGATTCCCCTGGTGTAGCTGAGGAAAATGCTCGGCTCCGGAATGAACACACGACTCCTCAAAATGCCCAAGTCTTCCAGATTGAAGCTAAACGACTTCTGCTGCTGAGCAATGGCACTTAGGTCAATTTCCTTTTTGTGTCATCTCACTCCAACTCGCATTTACTTCTTTTAATAATCTATGTTTATTTTTTCTGTAAAAATAGTTATAAAAACATGGACGGCAGTATGTACTAGAGAGAGTTAAAGCCCCAATATATACTTTAGCCCCACAGTTTTAAAAGTAATGTTTCTTTCATATACCACTATATGTTATACACGTAAGACATTCCCTCGAGTTCTTCAAAAGAAATATTTGTTTCCGGATGTGTTATCCTGGCGACGTCATTGTTTAGAAGGACAATCGTACAAAGCGATACGCTTTTGTACTTCTCTATATCAACTTCTTCCTTTGAATGTCATCGTAGGCAAAGACACTCAAGCTCCACCAATACAGTGAACAAATCAAAACCTGAAACCAAAGCTCTACAAAAGTAGCCAAATGTGTCCACAGGCTTGAGACCATGTGTATCAAAAGAAATCGCTGTTGTTCAGCAAGAGACGCACTGAAAATGGAACACCTCCATTCCACTTCCTTTTGTCGCTCTACGACAATTATGGCAGTCTGCAGGCGTCAATAAAAATCTGTGTTTCCTTTTATACTTCAAAAGTAGCAGCATCAAAAACCGGTGGGATGCAAAAGCCTTAAGCATGTTGGGACTGTTACCTTCATTGTAACAACAGACATTATATACTGTTCGCTATGTACACATATACATATGTCCATTGCATATGGACAATAGTGCCTACTATGCTGAACATTGAATCCGTGTCGTATTGCTATCATTGGAGGCATTAGTAAATTATAATTACCCTAATGGTCATCGTAGGTGTTAATCAGACCGAGATATCGCTAATCTACTAAAAAACACACTTTAATTTATTTTAAGGTTAAGTTAGAATCTTTTGAGCTGAAATTTGGTGGAGACCCATCATTTTTTATGCTGAATATGGTAGTACTTTTTTTCTCACGATTCCTTTCAAGGCACTTTTCACCATCTTATCCTACTAGGCCCTTTGTGCACATTAAATATGGATTGCAAGAAAAAAAAATGTCTACGAGTGAAAAGTAGACGAAAAGAAGAGTAATGATTGCTGTCCTGCCGTGTGCCCGAGTGGTAAAGACGGTCGACTCCGGAGCCTGGGGTCGTCGGCTCAAATCTCACCTTCGACTATCATTTATTTTTTCTGTGGAAAAGTCGGTGATGAAATCGCCCCGAAATCAGCTATCTTCACCGCTCGGCTACACCGCGAGTAGAGTAACCGGTATTCTTACTGAGGTGTTAGGCATTGGATAGCTGGCTGGAAGGCACTCGGCTTAAATCTCACCCAGTTTTATTTTCTTTTAATCTTTTTCATTCATAAATATATTACATTTCTTTCTTACTACTTTTAAATAAATGCTACATTGTGCATCTTTGTACATTTTCATCATTTTATTGTGTGGTTTTCGTTTTCAGAAGATAAAAGCTTTAATGAACAGATTCAAATTCACCGATAAATATGTCTACATTCTCATTGATATGGGCGACCATAAATCGCATTGTTTTCGAGCAGAAATATTTCAGCCTTTCTCCGATGAAAATTCACTTCCTTCTTTCCGCTCAAACAGAGGGGAATTTCGCTCTTTTGATTTAGCAAGTAGGACCGAGATAAGGTTTTTGCCATGCTTCAGAGCTTTAAAGTAAACATTACTTCTTAACCTCGAATTGAGTTTCATTTGCTCTTGCATAGGATTTTTGATCGATGTGTTTCTGTGCTTGATAGACTGTGTTATGCTCAGGGATTTCGCCAGGATTTTCAGTTTGGCGAGTGTAAAGTCAAAACTGGGAGGGTGTAAGTGGAGTCTTGCATGGTTTATATCGATTTTCGATCGCAAACTTTATAAAGTTGGGGGTGTTCTTGATGATTTGGGGGTGGCCGAATTACTGGTTATGATCTAAAGTGTGTGAATATTCATAAAATCAAGACAATATGATCAGGAAATGTTGTTCTGTATACGAAAAAGTAAAAGGCGTTATAACACAAAACACTTACGTGCGACAAAAATTATATTGCTAAATTCGAAATCAGCACCCCCAAATTTGTAAAGCATAGAGAAAATTCTTCATCTCACGGGAAAAGTTTAAAAACGTTGTTTTGTCTAATCGCCGGATCTGGATTGAACTCGATGGCTGGTCATATCATATTAACTTACATGTTCGATTGATTTCCTTAATTACATCCCATACGTATTTTTTAGTGTTAAAACTGGCAGCGTAATGTATTTCTCTGAGTTTGTCCTTTTATTCGAGTTTTGGAATGCGATCTAAACTATTTCTGTAAAACTGACATTTTTTCACTTGTTTTATTCAAAATGAAAGTTAAAAAAAAAATGAATGGTAATATAAGTTGTTTGGAACCGACGACCTCAGATTTTACTCTGATGGTCTTATTTCCACACATTATTTCATTACGCCACAGAGGACGCTTCAGAATTTAACACAATTACTATAGCTTTTCCAGTATTGAAAGATGGTTCCATTTCAAAACTTAAACGAGAATGTTTGTCTTCATAAACGCAATTTAAAGTTACAGTGTGTTATTTCTCTCTTTATTGGAGGGTGCGTTTTAATTTTTTGTAACTATATTGGATGTAAATCTTATTGTTTTTCACTAAAGTTGTTTTGTAGATTTGAACTCGTGCTTTTGGACGAAGTAAGTTTAAGCAATGGAGGGGGCGTGTCTTTCTGAGTGTATAGGTTCTTCCAATTACTGTTTTAGTGAAGTCTGCATGAAGGATGGGGGAGGAAACTACAGTATATTCATTTACTCTCCAGAACTGATTAAGTGCAAAATTTCGTGTATTTTGTGTTGCCTATGTTCACAACTTTGCATTTCAGGGCTGGGTTGCAAGAAAAGTACTTAAGTGTAAAATCTGTCTTAAGCAGACCATCGAACGCTACATAGTACTGGAGTGACTACTTAAATCAAAATACGGACCACACAGCGATAAGAAGTGTATAAAACTGAGTTAGAACTGAAAATTTGCTCCACATTAGACTGGAAGTGGACAAACAAGTTTAAACATTTAGTCTGGCGTCTATCTCTAACATTAAGTAGTCACTCCAGTATTATGTAGAACTCGATGGTCTGACTTAAGTCAGATTTTACACTTAAGTATTCTCTTGCAACCCAGCCCAGGAACTTTATTCGTTCGCAGTACAAATAAAAACTCTCACGACCTGCCCCACCTCTTATATTTTTTGTACCCCTTAACAGTGTATATCACCCCCGCCATCTTGGTATGACCTTCCCATTGATTCACATGGGTATCCTTTTACTCGTCTTACGTGGGACCCGGTTTTCATCACCAACACCTACTTCTCGAAGATCTTTTCTAATATTGCCCTCTCAACATCATCTCGCTTTTCCTAACGGTATCTTTCCATCCGGCTTATCAACCAAGATGGAATATAGTATTCTTTTTTCTCCCATCCGAGTTACTTGACATGCCCATCTCAGTCGTCGTGATATCATTATTCTTACAACATCAGGTGAGTCGTAAAGTACCTGAAGTTCTTCATTATGCGGTCTCCTCGATTCCCCAACTATCTCGTCCCGTATATCTTTCTCAAGTCCTTATTTTCAAACACTCGTAATTTATGTTCATCTGTAAAGGTCGCACTGCAAGTTTCCCAACAGTAAAGTATTACGGTCTGAATTGAATAACCATTGTGTATATTTTCAATTTCAACTTTCGTGATATTAATCGCGAGGTTAGGAGTTTCTGAACTGAATTGAAACATGCGTTGCCCGATACTAAACAACTTTTTATTTCTTCCGTGATCTCGTTTCGGCTTGTTACATATGCTCCTAAGTGTTTAAACTTGTTTACTCTCTCTATGTTCTCATTCTTTATTGTTACGTATCTATTTCCGTTCTATATTAAATATAATAAAAATGCTTCATTTAGAAATTGTCCCATTGTTCCTACCTGGACCCAAAAAGTGAGACATTAACGGTTTCATGAAAACTAAGCCTCATTTTAATGAAAAATAAATTGAGAATTCTTAATATAAAATTATCTAAGGTATCGGAATGAGGAGCAAAGCCTGAGGAGGCTGAAAATTTCGTACTTCAGAGCCAAAGTTAGAATAGTGTGAAACACTGAAACAGTATATAATTTAGACCCATACCAGATTTGTTAGAACATTTGGATCCGATACTGCAACAGTCACCTCTCACGTCCCACTTGAGAAAAATGTTAAAATCAGGAAAAATAAAATTGTTTTGGTGTTTTACAAAAATGGGAGGAAAAATTCATTTATTTGATTAGATTTTTAGAGAAATAATATAAAAATAGTCTTCATAGATTTTTGAAGTTGCTTTGTAAAACGTATTAAATATGCAAGGATTTTACCAGACCCCTTCCCCCTAATATGGAAATTTCCCCTTCAAATCATTGAGCACACACTCCCAATTTTAAATTTTTAACTATTAAAATTGATAAAAAACTCTACCCCCCCCCACCTCATACATATGCATTTCGGAAGAAAATAATTCCCTCCTCTTCCTGTCCCCTATTTACAATAAACTACGTGTAGCTGTCTATCCAAGCAAGCAGGTGGAAAAACAAATAAATTTGCAACGAAATATTTGGCAATGAAAGATTTATGGAAAATTAATTTTGCATAACATTAAACAACAATTAGCTCCTTTTCTCAGTTTCAATGTTATTTATTTTAAAATCTGCAATTTGCTGCATCCTACCAAGCAATTTTTTAATGATGTGACATTTAGCAAGATTGTGTTATCATCGGAATTTTGATTAGTAACGACATAACAGCATTGTTGCATTTTCCTATCAGACACCTACCACCGGCTAGTTACACCAGATATTCAGTTTGTATAATTTGTTGGAGCAGTGTTGTCAGATGGAGGGAAATATTCCGGAAAACGGGAAAATCTGGGCCAGATGAAGGATAAAAGGGAAAAAAAGTGAAATTTTGTTGTCATCTTTGTACCCTTTGTTTTAATTTTCCGTAATTTTGAAAGAAAACTTAGTAGGCGGGATTTTTTTTTTTTACTAACATCGGGATTTTTTGGGCGGTATTTTGAGGGAAATATTGAGACGGCAATCTGACAACTCTGTGTTGGCGGGTTTTCATTTTGTGTTGTAATGGAGATGTGATTGTTGTGCAGTGCTGTTCTGTATTAGTAAAAGAACAGATAATAATAATTGTGGGGGCAAATTGCAAGAAGTACCTACATATATTGAAACGTTCTTGGTATTATGGTCGACAAATGAATAACATTCGTTGTTGACTTTTTGAGGCCTTTGTTTCAAAAAGTCATGTTGTTGTGCATATGCAGTATTCGTGTATCTAGTTCCATAGTGATCTAAAAACGATGTCGACAACATCTAGCCATTCATCCGCCGAGGAAGAGGAAGGTAAGTTATTATGTACATAAATTTTTGATATCAAAAGCATTTCAAAAATTGTCATTTATATTAAGGGTTCAGTTTAATTCGGACAGTCCGAGATATAATATTGTGTCCGGGGTCGAGAAATGTCCGGGATTTTACGGTGTTTCTTCAAATTATCGATTTTGGCTCAAAATCTCCGAAATAATTGCAAGGCAGCTGTTTAGTATATGTCGGGCGTTCCATTTGGAACCATAAATGGATGAGTCACAGGTGGTGTCTGTTAAAGGTGATGTGCATCAAGTATAATAAAAAAAAAAGTCTAACCTGGCATTTTCTAACCCGTCTTCGTTCGCTCTCGCTCACTCGACACACTGTTCGTGATTTTTGTATCAAATCATCAATGGTGTTATGAAAATAAGCGTCACTATCTTGTAACATTATCATGATTACGATTCATCAACCTGTGACTATTTCGTTCGAAACAATCACGCCAGACGTAAGCTAAAGTAATACCACAGAAATAAAACCATAATAATGTCCGTAGAGTAAATTTTGAAGCAGTCAAACAAAAAATATTTAGCAATTTGAAAGATGTTCTGTACCGGTACCTAATTATCGTAGTTCATAGATATAATTTTCGTTGTTGGCTTCTTAAAAATATGGTAGGCCTAGAACTAACTCAACGAAGAAGATACTTCATTAAGGATACTCTGATTTATAGAAAACTGCAGATGAAAAAAAAAACAGCCCGAAAAGTTGTAAATGTGGAGACGCTTATTTAATGAACGTGAAAATTAAAAAATTGTATTAAAAAAAAAAAGTGTAATTTCCGATGCAGAACAACCACATTCTACAATTTTTTACACATACAAAAAAATATCGGCCATTTTCCATGAATCTGAGTGTACTTAAGTTACGAAGTTATACAGATGCGTGTAACTATAATTAATTCCGCTAGGTCTGTACCTTATTATTTATTTATATCTTGAAGCAGTGCCAGTTACTCTGAAGGAAGGCGAACCGGATATGTTCCATTGAAGTTACGGTAGCTACTTTATGGCCCTCGTCACTGGTGTCCTGGTACCGGAAACGCGCCAGAACGCCCTCTTTATGCCTATTCCTCAATTCACAGTCATTGATATGACATATGATAAAAATTGAAACATTCCGGTACTGGAAAATTTACGAGTGCACCCCCAGCCTTCGTGGTTTCAATTTTTCATACGTATTGAATACAACCTAACCTAAACAAACATAATTTAACATAATCTCAGCTTACTCAGCCTATCGAATCCGAAGGATTAAAAAATAAGAAATGAAAGTTGTATAAAGTTTAATCAAGTGTGTGCATAATGGTGCAGCTTCAGAAAAGCAACTAGCTAGGTAGTTAGTGTGATATGCGCTGTATTGGGCGCCACAAAGTCGACGCGATTTCCTTCGTATCCAGATGAAGTCGGCCGCTGCGATAGAGATTTTATTTACTCTCCCAAGATGAAGGACGGTACCTACTATATTGTACACCCTACCCTGGTCACCTACTTCTTATTCCCCCATTTATTTTCTATCTATTTTTTATCAACTAACGAGCAGTTTGATCTTACCCCGTTTCATGTGAGAGATGACGTCCCTTGGGGGTCACTTTCGGGGACCAAAGGGGAGGTAGCAATTAGGGATCCCCAGTGGGTGCTGTAATGCTTCTTACGTTGTTATCAAGAGGTTCCAGATTCGATTCCCGTGGAACAAAAATAGTTCGGACCCACTTTAAACTGTAGGCCCTATTCTTAGGACAGCATGAGATGGAAAGCAAAGTCACACCAACATTAAAATCCACATTGCCCAGAGACCTTCGGGTAATAGATCTGCCTTCGGGTAGAACACACATCATCATCATCATCATCATCATCACCATCCTGGTATTCGCCTTGTGAAACACGAAAATACCCAGTGGGGATGTCCGTTCAAAGTCTCTCACATTGACCACTGGACCCAAAATTAGTGCTAGTATTTAGCTTGCTACTGGCGTAGACTCCATTTTATCAACTGAAACCCTAATGTTTAAGAAATCGGTTAATTGCTAGAGTGCGCACCATTTTTCCAATGCAGAAAGGGTAGGGAATGCAATCAAATATATTTTATCACCCTAGCAGTAAAAAACATGACACAAGGTGAAACGAAAGGCAAAACAATGTAATATTTCAGCTCTTTCTGGTGCAAAAGCACGGAGCCAAATGCTCAAGCCCCTTTTTAAATTAGATTTCTTCTCATTTTTCATTTTATATTTACTAATGTATGAATGTTATTGTATCGATTTAACCAGAAACGTTGATGAGGAAAGGAGAGGTACTGGTTTTCGGATTTTTACGATTTCGGGGGAGATGCCCTTTTAGCGCCCACCTAACTCGCGCACGGGACTGTCTGTGTTACATGTTCCCTTCTATATTATTTTTACTTTAAATTTTTACATTGAATGGTGGAAGAGGGACAGCTGCCCTCTGTCAGTGTTGTTAGATTTCTTTCACAATATTTCCCTCAAAATACTGAAAGAAAAATCTCAACTTTTTGTAAAAATTTCCTGCCTCCTAAGATTACTTTCAAAATTACTGAAAATTGTGACATAAAAATTGTCGAGAAGATTCAACAAAATTTCCCGATTTTTTGTCTTTTATCTTTTACCTATCATTCATGTGGCCTACTCCTGGAATTTTCCCTGTACACCGTTCCTGTGCGCACGTCTATGGTTGATTGAAATAATCATGAGAAAGGGAAGTTCTTTGAGTGACGCTGGCAAAGGACACTGTTAGCGGCACTCTATGTATACGACTAGTTTCGGATCTAGCCCGATTTTGATGCTTCAGCTTTACATTTGAAAGCTCTTACCCATACTAAGACAAACAGACAAAAAAAAAAGTGTCGCTAGGACCTTCCTGGGACCCCTAGGGCGGTGCGAAAAAATATATATCATATTTCTGATGATAGCACCGACCGCAGACCATGTAGGCGGCCGAAACCTGCGGAATCCTATCTACGCTTTAATGCCTTTCAAACGGTGAAGAATCACACGTCAGAATCGGTAAAGCGGTTCAAGAGTTATGACCTTTTTAGCCCAATCTCAGAATTTTCACAAATAATAGAAAAGTTTGTCTGTCTTTTTGGTTTAGCCCCAAATGGCTGGCACCGGTTCTTTTTCTTGGGGGGCGGGGGCGGGGTCAATTGCGGTCTCCAACAAGTTGGGATAAATCAAAGCTTATTTCTTGATAGAAGTTACCGTTTTTGAGATACGGCCTTGTGTATGAAGACAATAACACTTTTTTATAGGCAGCCTTACAAAATAAGTGATATCAGTATAAAACCCTTTGAGGTAAAGAGAAAAGTGACACAATAATTCTACTCACAAAAGAAGTGATATCCATTTTGTGAGTTACTTTGTTTATGTCACTATGGAGGGAGGATACTAAATCTCTTAATTTTATTACAAAGGAAACACTTCCGTCATAGTGACACAAAGAAAATCACTCGCAAAACGCATATCACTTCTTTTGTGAGTAGAATTATTGCCTCAGTCTTCTCTTTACCCCGAAGGGTTTTTATAGTTAATAAACAAGGATTATTTACTAAGATATTGGGTTGGTTCAGTAATGCCCTGCCTTGTTCTGCCCATGAGTCACATTTAAATTTAGCACCATCTTCGGGGGCCAGAGCATCCTCTGACATAAATAGCATACAACTCGTACGCATCGTTTAATTTCAACATTTAAACGCTAATATTGCAAACGTAAGAAAATCCTTCAC
Source organism: Lepisma saccharinum (assembly GCA_022664845.1). Taxonomy (NCBI): domain Eukaryota; kingdom Metazoa; phylum Arthropoda; class Insecta; order Zygentoma; family Lepismatidae; genus Lepisma; species Lepisma saccharinum. The sequence continues at coordinate 10,723 of JAGDQP010020964.1, read as the reverse complement.
ACATACGGTCTTTACACACATGTGTGTAAAAACAGCAACAGGCCAAAATCAAATAATTAAAATGTTTTTTTTTTTGTCGGTAGTTATAATTGATTAGTACGATGTTAGGATAAATAAAATACAATGTTTATGATGTTTATTTCAACATGTTTATGATAAACAAATGCAACATATATGGTGGGCCGGATCCGGTTCGCTGGCCGTAGGTTGGTCATTTCAGAGTTAGTTGATGTTAGGGTAGATTATGTTCAAATGAACTGCTAAAAATAAAAATTAAAACTCCTAAAAAACGATTAAAATCCCATATTACATTGAAATTGACCTAAATGTGTTCAAAATTTTAATACCGGTGCTCTAAGACATTTGTTATGTTATTCTACACAACCTACCTTCATCTCTAAAATTCAAAATTGCGATAGGCAAGTCTACTGCCTTACTGGAGTTAGTAATAGCAAGGCCATGATACGTTCCAGAGAGTGTAACAAAGGTACACTACATGATGCGAGAAAACGTTGTGGCCGTCGCGTCGGCCGGTCGTGTTGTTTGGGTTAAAAAAAAACAAGGAAAGGAAAGAGCGGCAAAATTTAACTTCGCCCCATAGGAAAATTTCTATATCCGGCACTGATTGCTTACAGCCCTGAAGTTGAAATTAAAAAGAAATCAGTTTACCCTTTACATGCCTTTTATAATGTACACATATCTGAATTGTTTATAAGTGGCTATACATGTCCCAAATGTTGCACAACCGGCTTTTTCATAGTGCGTAACTGTTACCAGTACATTAAAACATGGAAAGTCACTGTTCTTGCGGTGTAATATGACCCTGTATATTGATAAATTTTTAAGACATTAACCAAATAAACATCAATCATACATCAGACACAGTTGTAAGAAATGTGCTTAAAAGTCCGAGTTTTTAAATCTGTATATGCTATTCCTGCACCAAAACCTGGGCCGCGGAGGCTCAGTGGTAGAGCGCTCACCTCTTGTGCTTGGGCTCGTCGGTTTGAAACCAGTTCTTGTGATATTGGCTTTGTGGTGAACAAACTCCGTGTGTGTCTTATTTTCTCGGGGTATTCCCGTTTCCTCTCACATTCTTCAATCCACCAATTCTTCCATCATCATCCATTCGGCCTGTGCTGAAGTTGCCTAAAGGACTTAAAATTAATTTTAAATTCCTACACATAAACCGTTTATGTAACTGACTACAAGATTTCCCTTTGCCACTAGAGAGCCTACATGGGTTGCTCATCGAATATGAGAAAGAAGCTCCCAACCTAAAGGCGCCCAATTTATTTCAGTATAGATAGCTCCGTCCTGTTGACAACTTTCAACTTAGAAACAGCTAGGACTAGAAGGTGGGGGCAGAGATAGGGACGTTGCTACATATGGGAGCGCTATATCTTTGGAAATATTACGGCTAAAGGTGATTGAGTTGTTGCACAGTGTGATATTTTTGCAATCTACCGGGACAAAAATAGGTTTACTGCCAGAAAAATATGCGAAGTTTGAGAAATGTTGTGAGTGAACCAGCACTGAAACACATATCTGAAACCACCGTCTGGGTATAGATTATGAAGAAAAAGCTCACATGTGTAGATAAGGATATACAAGGTGTCCACAAATTCCTGCTACCGTTACAATGACTCACAGCGCGTAAACTATATGAGATAGAGACGTTTTTTTTTTTTGCTACGTGATCTACATATCTCAAAATTGTATTTACAAAACATTCAAATTCCCGGATTTTCGGAAAATTTTCTGGACTTTCAAAATTTCTCAAATGTTCAAAAAATTAAAAATTACAGGAATGTCATAAATTTAAAAAAAAATTGAGTTTTTGAAAATCTCCCCGAGAATCCGGGACATTTTAATTTTTAGAAATTTTGAAATTTTTAAGATTTTGAAAATTTTCCATAAATCCGGGATTGTTGGATTTTTAATATTTCTTAAATTTTACAAAAGTCCAAAATCCCGGATTTTAGAGAATATTTTCAAAAACTCAAAAATTTTCAAAATCTTCAAGAAATAAGAAAATCCCAGATTTTCGGATTCTTTTTTCAAAAACTCAAAATTTACGAAAAAAAACATGCCGGCAATTTTTAATTTTTGGAATATTTGAGAAATTTTGAAAATCCTGGAAATATCGCGACAATCCGGGGATTTTCAATTTTCGTAAATAAAAATTTGAGAAATGTAGAATACGTTGCAAAAAACCGCATGTCTCTATCTCATTGCATACAAACAATTAGACCTGAAACTGTGTATATACAAATTGTAGTTACAGAAGATGTATCAATATGACAAGCACACAAAGTATAGCAGGTAAATACAAATTAAAGAACAGGAAGTATATACACAGAATCAAAAAAATATTTGCACGAATTATATCAATTACATGCAAAATAGAAACATTTTTTTTTTGTGTGTGCTGGTAGCATATTGTACAGCACATGACGAGCTTATTTTCAAATGGAAACACTACCATTTTGGTCGTTCAATAAGCATGTTTGTATTTTCTTGTTAATTTCTCAAACGCCTTTTGATATATACAATAGTTTCATTTGAAAAAAAATATTGTTTGTTACAAACAGGCCCGTATTAAGGGCGGAGCGCTTGGAGCGATCGCTCCAGGGCTCCGCGACTAATGGGACCCCAAAAACTTTTTAAAAATTACTAAAAGAAATTCGCCATAAAAGTTTTTAAAAATCACATGACTTGCTCATATATAATTTCTAGAAACCTTTTTGAAAATGTTGAGAGAGTGCCTACAGCATAAAGATAACATTTATTTTCCCGCTCCAAAGCCCCCAATGGTCTTAATCCGGCCCTGGGTACAAACCACTGAGCGAACAAAATTATAATGTTATTCTTTTTAAATAAGCTCATCTTCTGACAGAAATGCAGGTTTCTTCGCACTTATTCTGTTTTATGATAACAATGTAAGCGATTTAATCATTCACGGCCTATTTAATGATATAGAGTACCTTCGTTATTGCTTATCACAAGTTAAAACGCCGGTAAATAAACGAATTACTGGAGCAGATGCGCAAAAAAAAAAAAAAATGCAGACATCTTCAAATATGAGGAAGAATACCAAAAAGAAAAGTCATCAGCGGAAGTGAAAACCCTCAAATATGCACTCTTCATGGTTCGTCACCTTCAGGGTTACCAGCGGTAATCCCAGAACATTGACCTGTGGGTCCTCTTCTAAAACTACAGAACTCATTACAATGAATAACACGACTACAAATGGACAATTGTTCAAGTTATAGTTAATTACTTTTTTCAAATTAATTACCTCAGAAGTAAGCTATGCTAAGTCACTTTCTGTAGAAAATTTCGTTAACGTTATTTTCTTACGTATATGAGTGTGCTCTTCCTAGGTTTTGCAGTTTTTTTCCTCAGTCACACAACAGGAAAATGCCCGAATGACACCTTCAACATAGGCCGACACCTTCCAAAATCCTTTCCTCTCCCCTATCCCGGTCTGGACCTTAGATATCTAAAGACCTTAAATAAAATTCAAATTCAAGTATATTTTGACGAAGTATTCCTTGCTGCATTTCTGAAAAAAAAAAAACTAAAAAAACTACCAGATGAGCAAATTCGCGCAAACTTTTTTCATTGTTCTTTCAAGCCAGATAGCCTATCTTTAATTTACATTTATTGCTTACATTAATATGATAATTAAATCTAAAAGTTTAACGGAAGTTGAAATATAAACAGTTTAAAATCTTAAATTTAGCTACAATTTCACATGTGCTTCTGAACGTTAGCAAATGTAAGCTAGATATTTGAAACATCCAGCTTACGTGCATGTATCTTGAAGAATGCGACAATATAACAGCATAACACCACTTTTTCTAAATAGTTCAAGCACATCACATCTAAACATTAAACTCATGTGACTACTTCACGCTACACAACGGCTGCTTAAATATATTATTGGTGCTTGCACTTTGATTGTACTTACTCAGTTTTCAATTGCCCACGAAACTAAATATTATATTGTAAAGAAAGGCTGTTTTGCCATTGATATGTTGTATTTTGTTGCATATTCAAAACAATAGTGAAATTGCATTTTTGTCCAGCTAGAATGCAAATATATCACACTGTGCGTCGTTGGGAAAATATCGGCAAGTCGAGTCCAACACTCCAAACCCGTATAATCCATCCAGATTAGTGCTAAGAAAGTGGTTGAGGTGTCGTTGGAAAGGCCTCGGCAACCCGAGTTCAAACCCATAATATTCATCCAGATTGCAGGGGCGGATCCCGAGTTGCGTGTGTGTGTGTGTGGGGGATTTTCAACTTTGGAACTACTGAGCCCAGGAAGGTAGTTGTTTTTTTTTTCAGTCAGACCACACAAATAACGGGATAGCATCTTCAACATAGGGCCTGGCTGACAGCTTCCCGAATCATTTCCCCTCCCCTAACCCGGCATGAGCCTTAGATGCCTATAGGCCATAAATAAAATTCAAATTCAAAGAATGGACTCTGGCAACACTGCTGGCAAGGATACTGAGAGATGGGTTTTATCTTTATCTATTTTCGATAGAAACGAACAATGTTGGAAATTTAAGAAAAAATTCAAACATTGGCTGCACCTTGCAACCCTGCGGAAAATAAATCGAAATCTCCTCCATTTAACTATTTACGTGTCTTTTGGGAAAGCTCACCCTGTAATCAAACGGTCCCGGGTCCAACTCCCGGTGGAGACACAAATGGTTCGAAGCCTATGTTAAACTACAGGTCACGTTCTTAGGACATCTTATAAGTTATTATGGTGTCAAAACCACAATTAGTTATCTTTACCCAGGGATATTTGGACCTGAGCTGCCTTCGGGAAGAGTATCTTTCATTAACTCACCGGCAACTGTAGCTCAGTGGTAGAACGTTGGCGTAGCATTTGGGAGGTGGGTTCGATCCAACGACCGACTATCCTGACAATTTTTTCCAGATGTTTTCCTCAGTCACACCAGGCAAATACTGGGATGGCACCTTCAACATAGGCCCTGGCCGACACCTTCCCGAATCCTTTCCCTCTCCTGTCATGGCCTGAGCCTTAGATGCCTAAAAACCATATATAAAATTCAAATCCACCAGCATCAACATCATTACTATTTACATGTAGTTATGTAATGAAAGATCTACAATTACAGCCCGCACTTTAAATTTCAAGCTTTCCTAGTGGTGTCAACTTGAATTTTTCCGAACATTTTTTACGTTGTTCTTTCTCATCGAAAATGTCCTAGTGACGTAGACAGAAATAAAACGTGTCTCAGCATCCCTTCCTCCCCACCAACAATATTTCTTAGCAAAGTATATTCGAATATTGAAGAAACCAATATTTTCGGAATGCACCACTAGAATATTCCTAAAGTTTGTAAGCTTTTAGATAGTGATTTCTTTTTCATATTCAATAACGTCATGCAGGCTGTCAAGTGATAAGAAGAAATCTGGCAACCACTTACATAAATGGGTTTTGTGTGGAAATATACAGTTCGTAAAAGAAAGTACCTCTGGTTTGCTTTTATAGCTATACCTGAATGGCGATTAGGGTTGCCAAACAGCCGGTATTCTAGGATTGTCAACCGGAAATTTTAGTCGTTCTCTCTGTTGGACCATTCACTGGTACCAAAGTCTCACCGACACTATTTCGACCGGTAATTTGCTTAATTCATCGTCCTACCTAATTACATAATACAAATCTGACATATCCGCTTATTCCATAAGTAATGTAGAAGTTTTGTACCGTGAGGAAAAGAACGATCTTACCTGGAATACTACCGTTAGTCAGCAAAAAAGTCTCCATCCGACTCCAATATACTCTGCCACATCTCAACCAGCTGTTGAATTCCCCACTGAAAGAAGACGCCTGTTTCGGAGGCAAAGAACTAGGTCACAGTTCGTCGCACGTTATCCTCATTTCGCATTGTTTTGCCGGAAAGGTGGTTTTGTAGGCTGCGAAAAATAGAGTAGTCTGTTGGTGCAAGATCTGGTGAAAACGTCGGGTGAGGGAGTTTCTCCCAGCCACATTTCTCGATCTTAGCACAGGTCCTTCTTGCCGTGTGTGAGTTTTCACCGTGAATGAGCACACTGTTGCGATTAACCAGAGTAGGATGTTTCTCCAACAATACAGTCAGTAGGCGTTCAACCTGCTGACAGTAGACATCTGCATTGATGGTCTCGTTACATGGTAATACCTAAAAATGCATTACCCCACCCATATCTCACCAAACACTTAACATCACTTTGCAGAGGTGGAGATCCGGTTTTGGCATAATTCCTGCGCCTCTTCCCCCCACTTTAGATAATCATTGCCGTTTGTGTGTAATGTTATAGTAGAGGGCCACCCACTTTTCATCCCTTTTCACCATTCTGTCCAGAATGGGATCATGTCTATGACGGGTGAGCAGGGAACTGCAGATGTCAACTTGTCGTTTCTTCTGTTGAGGCGTTAACGCATGGGGTAACCATTTTCCGAGATTCGACACGTAACAGAAGTCCTTCAGATGACGATGGACGGTCGAATGATTGACATGGAGTTCTCTGACCAGCTGTTCAACAGTTTACATTGAATTTGCTTCCACCGCAGCTCGCAGGGCATCGTTGTCCAGCTGCACACGTGCACAGACCTCCCTTCTTGTTGCTTATCGGTGAGACTGCTGTCTCCAGATCGAAACCTCTGGAACCACCTCTGACACTATCGCACATCCACAGCGCCCTGAGCATATACGGCATTGATGTTTCGTGCCGTTGTACTGGCTGGATGTTCCTGGTAAAATTCATACGGCATGACATGCCGTATGTGGTTCTCCGACGCTTCCATGATCAAACACAAATCACAGTTCGAAAACGTGTAGCAGACCGTTTTCCTTCTACACACTGCTGCAGAATCAAGTGCCCTATATGACTCAGCTATGGCACGTACCATCTATTTCACTATTCGCTCTTCAGATGGCGTCATTGCAGCTGTCAGGCACACACGGCATTACTTATGAGATAACCGGATATTGCCTGCCGCTTTCATAATAATTTTGATGTTGATATAAAAAGCACTAACATGTCCGAATCTGGGCAACCATTATTTTCATGGTTGCTTAATCTTATCGCTTATTCTATTAGCGCTTATTAAAGCGATACGACTTAATGTATTTTGTCAAGGGTATAGCATTTTTAATTTGCTTCAAAAACAACAGCACATGATATAAAATATTAACCAAACAGATAATGCTTTTATATCATTGTCAGAACTGATATACTCAACTATGTTGGGGAAGGAATAGCCCATTAAATATTTCTTAACAACGTTCGTAAAAAACTTATTAATTTTCTATAATAATAATAATAAATTCAGGAGTAAGGTTACCAACGAGCCGTATTTCACATTTAGAGCTGGAAATTGTTCCAATTTCGTGATTAAAATTCTGTGGCTGATACAGACCTTTACCGGTGCTTTAGACCTCTAATTTATATCTAATAGTTTCTATTTTTGAGATGATAGTCAGATCTGGTATCCGGGTTTCCAGTACAGATTCGTCAGTCAATTTTCCCGTTCTCTTCCACGACTATTTTTATTTGTCCTGTTGAAAATAGGAACGGACTCATTTCTTTGTTATCCCTTTGCACACTTTAATTTTCTCTCTTTTTGTTAAATTTTCGGGTCATAATTTTTACGTAGGTCTACGAGAAGATATGTCCCTAATTATTTTCTTTGTGTTACTGGTATTGTGGTTTAGGCCTACTTGATATTATACTTGCCCTTAGAAAACACATCGTATCAGTCAGTAGTTGCGTTCAGTTCTGAGCTATTCAAGTTGAAGTATTCTAGTCTCCTATATTTATTTTTTTACGGGGGGAAGGGGTGCTTTCAGGTATACTTTTCGACTACGTCATTTATCAGCGCAAGAAGATGTGATATTCATTACTACTTACTGTCATTATTCGCCTCATTCTTTCGTCTTCAGTACACTTGAAAATTTTATCACTTGTCTGCGATCGGATTTGAACCTGTAACCTTATGTTTAATTTGTTGTCCGTTTCTTTATCTACTACACTACTGGAGCACCTGTTGAGAACAAACATTGATTATGTGCTTCATCAACTCAGACATGGAATGTAGTAACCGAGATAATTCTTATTAGAGAATAACATCAAGCAGAGAATGTTTAAAAGTTTTACGTACCATCGTATTTTTTTCATCTCACGTTGGCATTGTTCAGCCTGATGTCACAACTTATTAAATGCTTAATGCCTGGCAAATATTTAATATGTTTTCGTTACCGTTAATGAGGGTTATTTCTCTGTTAGGTTTAATTATGTAAAATCATTTTTAGATAAGGTAATAAGTACGCACATTGCCAGTGTACATTCCAGTGTTCGTTTCGTACTAAAGGGAATATTCCTGATCATACTGAACTTATAAGCGTTTAACATCGCGATTAATATTAAGGAAATTGAAACTGAAAATATACAGAACAGTTATTATGCCGGTAATACTTTACGGTTGCGAAAGTTGGAGTACGATCCTAGCAGATGAACATAAATTACATGTGTTTGAAAATAGGGTTTTGACAAAGATATACGGGCCGAAACGGGACGAGATGACTGGAGAATGGAGGAGACAGCATAATGAAGAACTCCACGGACCGTACGATTCACCAGATGTAAAAATAATGAAATTGCGACGACTAAGATGGGCAAGCCATGTAGCTCGGATGGGGAAAAAAACGAAGATTATATTATATCCTGGTTGGAAGGCCGGATGGAAGAAGACCTTTGGGAAGACCGAGACGTCGTTGGGAGGACAATATTTGAAGATATCTTCGAGAAGTAGTTTCTCGTGATGAGAACTGTCTTAATGTTGTCCAGGATAGAATACAATGGCGAATCCACTATAGATTGTTACTGCGGCGATGAATTTGCGAGTTTCATAAGCCTTAGAGTTGGTTAGTTAATATATATGTACCTTTGAGGTAAACAACACTATGTCACTTTCTTGCCAAAGTCGACCTCAGTACATAGGTTTGTACATTTGAGCATGTTCTTCCTGGAGGTATACATAACTATGTGATTGTTTATTTTGTAGAAGATTTGGGCAATTGATAACACAACAGTATTTCTAAAAAAATAGTGTAGAAGAGTATGCTCAAATCAACAAATATATGAACTGAACTCGAGTTTTGTGAAAAGTGACATAGTGTTGTTTACCTTCGAGATGCAGATATATATTGTCGTTTCATGGATTGTCTTTCACTTTCAATTTATTTTTAACCTTATTTATTTTACTGATCTGATCTTTAACTTTTAAAATCATTATGCACTATGGCAATATATGCAGTATTAGAAAAAAAGAAAACGCCAAGGAATATGTTGAAAGCGGTTTAAGCAATAAAGTTTTAATTTTCATTTATTAGCTGCACAATCAGCTATGGTTTAAGCCAGTTATAAATAAAACAGGAAAACCTGTCAGGATAGCAGGTGCTTGTGTATTTTCCCAGATGCAGCAATGATCAGACGTCAGCAATGATCAGACCACTAGACCGTGCTTACGATAACAAAATTATGTGATAACATAAATTTTAATATTAATTAGCAAATTATTATTAATTCAAAATTACTTTTATATGTTCAATACTTGGATGAGTGATTTCGCTCACCGCCTTGGATTAGGGTCACGGTGGAAACATAAATGATTTAAAGTGAACTTTAAACTGTTGATCTCCTTCTTAGAATGTTCTCCATCTTCATCCTATGGAATGCAGTGCCGTTCATTTGAATCATACTGAAAATATTGCACGTGTAAACTCAATTAAGAGGGTTTCGTGTTAATTGCACACTTGTATGTGTTAGATTCGGAGCGGCATTGTTGATTTTTTGTGTTAATTGAACATAATGGCGGTGAGTTTAAGCAATATAACTGGGTTAGAAACAAGGGCGCCGATCCCGGGGGGCTTTGGGGGCCCTGTTCCCCTCGAAGATGAAGTGGGCCTCCCTAATGGGGGACCCAAATGATAAGGTGAAGTCGGTTCTCCTATTTCTACAGTACATGGTCATTCGTTTTCCCCTTCTACTAAGCTTTTCTCCCTTTGGAAAATCTATTTCATTGATAAATTCCTCCCTGAAACTTGCTACAGTACTTATATAAATTACATCACGTATAATACCCCGTCGACTGGCTAAAGGAGTTAATTCGTGCATTGCTTGTGTTGTTTCTGGAGTTTCGTGCATAACATCGATAAAGACCAGTAAAAAAAGAAAAGAAAGAATGAAAGAAAAAATGAAAACGTATTTTCTGTCGTGTATCCCTCGGAACGCCAAAATCGGGAAGATCCATACAGTCAAAATATTATTTTTGTCCATTAGTCATTAAATGGAAGAGTGAAATTGTGTACTCCGCATACAGTCAGCAATGTAATCGCTTCATTTGCAAGAATCAGAATACAACAGATACAGTGTGCCTTTCATGTAAGAGTGAAAAAGGAAGGTAGTTTGATTCTGATAATTTTATCCGAACAAAAACACCAGAGATGCAAAAAGTGGAGCCAAGTTCTTTAGCCCTAAAAAGGTGTGAAATGGGAGACGGATGAGCCAAGTTCCTTGGTGACAGCATGTAACAGGAACAAAGGAACTTGGCGCGAGCTGGCAACAACCTTAAGGTTGGTGGCGGTGGACGTAGTGGGTTTTAGGATCCCCACCACCCTTATAGCTTGAGGATCAT
>JAGDQP010020963.1:1171-28653 GCA_022664845.1 Lepisma saccharinum | reverse complement strand
AACACATACTTCAAACACAACATTAAATATACTCTTCCTCAACTCTGTTCGCCGATCCGCTAAAGAGATTCTCCTTAGTGAACGCCTGTTTCTCCATTCTCGCCTTGAAGGAGCTTAAAATGACTAAAAATGGGCTCAAAGAAATACGTGAACCACTTCTAACCAAACATATAGGAAGACATAATATCGATAATATTTGTATAATATTTTGAATATTGTTTAGAGTATGAAAGGTTTCTTATTTTGTTTAGGATATTGTTACTACAGTCTTTCATGCATCCAATTCCTTGATTTGCCTGTCTTCTTTCAGGAAAGTGGCTGAAAACTTTTTCAAGTCTACAGAGATTAAAATTTTATGTTATCAATAATTTGATGAGAGTAAGTCTACGTTAGTTGCACATACGAGGAAGTATATTTTAGTGGTATATATTTACAAATAATAATTTTGATATTTTACAAAATAATTGTGTTTGAAAGTTGCAGAAACTCTGCCGCATGTACCTGGCAACAATGTCTGAAACGCATTTCACGCGAAGTGGTAATGAAAGCAGTGGAAACAGGAGAATAATACAGACCATAAGTACTAGATAGGGAGAAAAAACTAAGCCAGAGTAACAAATGAAGATTGGGAGTCTTCACGAATGACAAACATGCTGAACACTTCAAATTCTCGACGTTGCTAGGAACCGGACCAGAAAAACAAAAAAGAGAATCTTTTCAGGTTGAACAGCTCGAGTGGCCAATTCAAGAGGCAATCCTTGTTGCTTATAGAAGTTTAATTCTTAGTTTCCGTCTCCCCCCTCTGGGAAAAAAGAGTTAGAGCGGAATTCACAAGATCTATGTGTGCAAGGGAGTCTCTGTTCATAAAAAATTAAAAGAAATAAAAAATGTGTAACCACTTAAACAAAGAAGACTGCTTTTTGTTCGTAGGCATGTAGAAGAGAAAAAAAATATTTAAAAAATAAAGCTAAGAGAAAACTATTCTCGAAGCTCCTTTTTCTCCCTTAACGTGAACTAAATCCTCTATTGTATACACTGTATGCATGTTAGAGCACTAGCATGGGAAAAACACATCAAGAGAAAAAGCTGTAATTGTAAAATGTGATTCCAGGGACAGTACGTAATTCATTGAACATTCCGCTCTCCAAATATGACAATTACACGAAACTAAGAGTCCTGAAAGCTACTCGTATTTATTTGATTCGTGATTTTGTTTTGTATGTTTTTCCGGCCATAACTTCTGAACTATTACACCGATTTTGATCAAACTTTCTACGTTTTATACAAAGTGATTCCATAGTGATCCCGTTGAAGTATTAAAAAATCTTTCATGTCTTAAATATAATTATTGGTTAAAGTTTCTGGTTCCTCTCCTTCACGGGCAATTTCACGAAAGAATGGTTATTTTCAACCTACTTCCAAATATTTTTTTAGAACAAAATGAACTGAAATGTGAAAAGAAAATTAACTTTCTAAATAACTAAATCGTATTCAAAAAGATGAGCTAAAAAGCTAAATATAAATACTACAGTGAAACCTCTCTAAAGCGGACAGCCACGGGGAATAGAGAGGTGTCCGTCTTACAGAGGTTTCAATATTTTCTTAGCCTATGTAAATTAGTGGACCCCGTCATATGCACTGGTGCATGAAGATATTATACTGTATGCATATAACTAAGATCTTACTTACATTACCCTCCGCCATCTAAACTATACTTTATGTTCAGGGCACAACTTAGAAAATATATTTTATATTTTTTGCACTTTTCGATTATCTCTACATATTTTCTGTATGTTTGTGAATTAAATGGAATCATGTAGTGTTTTTTAGAGAGTGAGAAAGAGAGAATGAGAGAGAGAGAGAAGTGTTTTTGTTTTTGCGTAATTATTCTCTTCCATCCCCTCTTCATTTTGCGCCGCTCCTTCGCTATTTTAGCATCAGAGTACGTTTGTTCCTTCAATCATATTATTTATCCTGATGTGCACGAAAAAAAAAATCCAATTCTATCAGTGCTAAAAGTGGTTCTCGGACTATAATTACGAACTATGGAAGGTAACTTGTCCAACAATTCTATATGATAGTCGGCAAGTTGAGAATCAGTCGGTTCTCTTTAAATCACTCTGAAAGTGACCGTTATAGGAGGTAAATATTGTCTAAATGGTAGATAACACTGTCCGTGTCCGCTTTAGAGGTTTCCCAATACGTTTCTTGTTATAGTGAGTGGTGTCCGTTTTATAGAGGTGTCCGTTACTACAGGTTTCACTGTATTTTATTCAAATATTGTAGATAGTAAAATGCAACTCACTGTTTGAAGCAAGAGACAGGAGTGTACTTAGAGAAGGATTCAGCGCAGGTGGCGCCAGTTGGAAGAATGCATCATCGTTCAAAATTAGAGAAAGTTAGAAGTTCGAGCCAATACGTGCAGAGGACCCGAGCGACTAAAGCAATTCATGATAGTCGGAAATCAGAAGTAGTCATTGGCTTCATTCAAAGGACTGAGTGGCTCACTGAGGACTGAGCGTGTGGGATCGGAAATCCTTCGGATGACAAGGTTTATGCTCAACGAACAGTTGAATATTATAAAGCGCATGGGTGAATTTCGACGGACAACAGAATATCGTACAGAGCAAAGAGTGGTAAACATGGCTTCCAAGGAAGATGTAAATGTACTTGTAAATATGCAAATGTGGTCCACAACTGGATCCTGTGGATTAAGAACTAAAATAAACTAGCGTGGAAGAAAGGTGAATCCATAGGATATTTCTGTTACCATCTTTTCCCTAAAAGCATTAATTTCTTTATTCCACCAGCAATGAGCAGGCGTGGCCCATTAATACACCCACACCTTTCAAATGTACCTAAGCTGGACGATTAGGGCTACTAAAAACAGTGAGTCCAGTTTTTATCCTATGGAGAAATGCATTTATTTGTTCATAATTAGTAACATGAATTTATATTAATATGAATTTCGGATTACTTGTACATTTTGAGATTAAGAAAATGCTTAACTAAATCACACGGAGTAACCTTGCGCATCCCCTGACACATAGGTGAAATTTTTCACTTTACTCACATTAGACTAGAAAGAGAAGAATCTGGGTGATATTTCAAACCTTGATGGCAAGGTTCTAGAACACTGCCCCCCTCCACTTCCAAGTGTCCAAGTCAAGAAAGTGTTCCTTTTTCTTTCAAAAGAAGTGACATTATTCTGCAACCGGGCCAGCGTTCTAGAACTTTCCCATTTTACTAGCAGTTTTTGGACTGCTGGTTGTCGCTAGGTATTCATATGAGTGCCTTGTAGAATTAAAGCGTACGGTACATATGACAGAATAGCTAGCTGTCATAAAGTGCACCATAACCAAAGTAGCTTATGTAAATTGCTTCCTAAAATTTAAATCTAATTTGCAGTTTTGAATCCCAACTTGAGCACGGAAACGTGACTACCAACCTGGAAAATTTAATTTAGCAACTTAGAAATAGTTTAAGAATTTAATTTGTACGAAATAAATATTTATTTTACTCTTTTAATACCGCATGAAAATGGTCTTGTTCCTAACGCCAGAGTGATGTTTATATGAAAGTAGCGATTTAGCTCTCTCGCCTCGCAGTGCTGTATTTCGGTGAAATCAATCACACAACTAATGTTTTTCTAACATCTTACTATTCTGAAGCAGGAAGTGCATCTGATGACTTCCTGATATTTCATGATACGTATTATTATACTCGTACGTAACGCTGAAACTCTGCTTGGGAAGCCATTTTGCCTATACTAAAACTTCCGGCTCAAATAGAGCGTGAGATTCCTTGGCTCGAAAAAATGGCGGCGGCTCAGAGTGAGTGGCATTCAAAGCACAAATTCACTGAGCTCACTGAGTGCTCAGTGAGCGTTCACTGCTTTGAATGCCCCCAGTATGATATAATAAACAACTGATCACAACAATCACAGCACTTGAAACTGTATTTGTTACATGGTGCTAAGCAGCTTACAATCTATTGTATACCAACCCCGGTGACATCGATCTGTGCACCGTGGTTTTATCGATATCAGAGACATACGGAATTAGTTTTACCAACTTTTCTAATGCTTTATTATGGTGACTTCAGATATTTACGTAATTGTATTTGTTACTCAAGCCACAACAAATAGTGGACAAAAATCCACCACTCAAGCAAACAGGTAGGTTGTTTGAACATTGTTATATGATACGTTATGTAACGATGTAAACAAATTAATGATTACGGCGCTAACTCTTTCCAGACAGACCCGATGAAATAATCATGACACAGGATTTTACGTACCATCCTTTTCCCGTAAACTCTGCTGACCTACTTGAAACCTCTCCTCCGATTTTCGTCATAAGGGAGGAGAACGAACCTTCATGGTACTCCAGGTACCTGGACAAAAGTAGTAGTAAGAGCAAAGTTCTAGCAAATACATCGAACTCTTATATAGTCTCGTCATTTGTAGTAACAGTCTTCGACATCATCGGTCTGTCAGGTGAGTTAAGCGCCGTTAACTTTGTAACTTTGATCATAGTCTATCAAAAACCTCTCGTTTTCTGTCTTTTATTTCTTGAGCTACATCCTTATTCGATCCCAGTCTAAATAAGCCCGCTTCTTCTCCAGCAGGTCGGGAAGCGACACACTATGGTATATTTCAAGTAATATCACACCCCAATCAGCCAGTGAGAATTTAAAGCGCGAGAATGTGCTACATGTTATTGTATATACTTCGTGTTTGAATTATAAGGAGAGAGAAATCAATGAGGCAGGGCCTCTCTTTACATAGAAAATAGAATTCACATTTTCAAATCTATCCGAATTGATCGTTATAAGAAGTCAACGTTCATATAAAGTGCATAGGTTGCCTCAACGTAACATCATTGAAGTCTCCAAGGATGTAGAAATTCGAGGATAATCCAAAATAAAAAGGCCTTAATCCGAACGTGAAAACCTCAGTTCACCATCTTGGTATGCCCAGTCAGAATTTAGAAGAGTAGTAAAGACTTAAAGTGAAAGTGATCAGCTCATCCTTGAACGTAATAATCAAACATGTTGACGTGTTGAGATTGAAAACTTTATGGATGAAGATACCAGAAATCCATGTATCATCTCTGTACACCAAGATGGCGGATTGAATTTTTGACGTCCGGATTCAAGTGTTTTTATTATTAGTTTGGCCAATTCTCTAATTCCAACATCCTTGGAGACGTGTCAAAATATGTTCTATAAACGTTTATAAAAATGTAACAGAAGAAAAGTGGTAATATATGATAGAATAGGCCTTATCATTCATTGTGCGAACTTCTCACTTGATACTTCAAATAATGTGTTGTTTTCTTACGTATCTAGAACATTTGATTAAAATATTAATTACATTGCATTTCCAATGCATATTTTAACAACTTTTTTTTTTAGATAAGTCCCAATTGCTCTAATTGTCTAATAAAGTGTTAAAATACAATTTAGCTTTAGTGAGCTTTCGATAAGAAGAAATAATCCATTTGAATGCAGTATTTACAAGTTGTTTTTTCATACCACACGTATTTGGAAATATCTATGCCTAAAAGCTCAAATGTATTAACTAGAAACATAGGCACAAGTGAAAAATTAAGTGATTTCTAATTTCCCATAGGAAAAAGTGAGATATGGAGAGTAGAAGCAAAAGAGGGGATTCCCATTTATTTTTAAACAAAAAATAGATTGCACTACTAACAAGTACTAACCCACAGAAGAATTTCAGTCCAAAAGCGCAAACAACCCACAGGTTATTGCTGTTTTTAGAATATTAAATACATGCGAATAAATGGGAGATTAACAATTTGAAACGTGTAATACCAGACCTTCCTTGGACATCCCCTTTCTTTCCCTGTACTCTTCATTTGTGATTTCACAACTAAGCCACTTTAAACTTGTACACCTTAAAAATTGTACTGAAAATATAATGAAAGTGTTCACGTTCTCAATATGTGTTCCATTTTTTGCATTACTAAAGGGTTGAGAAGACATTCCACGATCACCATAATGAAAGAGAAATTGGGCCTACATACATTAGTAAAGTTAATTCCAAAAACTGTTGTTCTCAGAATGTATGGAAAATGTTATACAAGCGGGGTTTGGAAAGTTTCCGGCCTAACATGGAAGGTGTGTAAATATATTGATATGTTGTTAATGTGTGATACTATGATACTTTAGATGGAAGGATATGAAATTTCGAGCATGTAGTGCAATTAGTATTTCTTTTATTATAGATTGAATGATTGATGGTTGCGAGAGGTATGGAATTCACTCGGCAGAAGAAATGAGAAACGGCTTCGAGTGAGTGCTGCAAGGAGCACTTTGTCCTATTTTCAAAGGCATTCCACAAACTTTGTGGGTCATGTGGTGATTGACGATGAAACCTGGATCCGGAATCAAAAAAGTAACCAATGCAATGGGACAGGCTATCCCTAGAGATTTTCGGATTGCCGGAATTCCGGCACTCCGAGAATCTTCTTTGTTCCCTAGTCTTGGACATAGGGTGGTGTCGGATATTCTTTGGACCAGGCATCCAGTATGCGATGTTTATTTATTTGCTTTATTTTATACAGAAAGAAACAGAAAAGAAACAGGCAGACACAAAAGGTTCCGGCGACAAAAATCTGCCACCAAAGTGATGGCGACGGTTTTGGGGGATTGCGATGGCACGCTCCTCATTGATTATCGCGAACATGTTTCCACAATGAACGACGAATATTACCGCAGACTCCTAGACTGCATACAGCCATCAGAGAGAAACAGCGCGGAAATGGGGAAAGGGAATCATGTTCATCCAAGACAACAAAACTCATAGAACAATGCAGAAATTAGATCAGTTAAAGTACAAAGTGCTTGATCATCCCCTCTATTTTCCAAACGTAGCCCCTAGCGACTATTATCTGTTCCCGAAATTGAAATTGGACTTGAAAGGGAGGCAGTCAAGACAATTATGAAGTGCTTGCTGTAGACAGTTAGTTTCAGGGATAAGACAAACCTTTTTAATAAGGGTTAAATTTGTTTCAGGATCGTTGTAGAAAGTGCACTGACCTTCAAGGGGAATATGTGGAATAACCTGTTATTCCCACTGACCTATCGTCATTCCTTCCCTGTAAGGCCATAAATATATTAGTAGATATCAAGCAACAATTTCGATACTATAACTCAGTACTATCAAACGAATTGTAATTAATAATTTTAGAAATGCTTACCGAGGCGAATGTAGAGATAGGTGGCTGGACTTCTATTATATTTTCACAGATGGCTCGGAAAATAAGGAAACAGTGGGAGCTGGAGTTTTTGATGAGAAAAAATATGAATTAAAGTACAGACTCAATTATACATGATGAAGCTTTTTCTACTTGGAAGTTTATTCTGAGGAAATAAGGTCAAAGTCAGTCACGATGAATAAACAAAGTCACTTTAATTTTTGGAACTCTACATTTTTTTTTCATTTTGTCAACAATATGTTGATATGGATTTGGTTCCTTTTTGGAAACAAGCTCCACATTTGTGTATCTTTAAACAATAGCCATTGTCATTATTCGCTCTGCTAGTTTATTTTTATTCGTTTATATTGCGAGATAAAAAACGTATATTTTTTCTGTTCATGATTATTTCCCCGTTAGAAGTTTTCCCCTGATTTTTCAGTACTCTTTACCAGGTTTTTCTCCAGGATTTTTCCTTTAGGGTATTGAAATTATCAGGGGGATATAAGAATAATCTACATAAACATTTGTTTGTGTAGTTACGAAGCTACCTATATGTACATATAGGCATAGAAGTTCATTACAAATCACTTCTGGCAAACAGGAATAATAATATTACATGTTTACGTTGTATCAAGTTAAACTAGAATTGAGAATAATTAGTTATGCTTCAATGGAAAATGCCGCGAACCACAAACTACTAATTTTGATAACAATAATATGCATTTACATGGGTCACTAAAAGTTATGGTCAATTACGTATAGCAGACTCATTCTTTCGCTTTGAAAGAAAACTAGTAGTGAGACGTACTACACGAATTATTTTCAAGATATATATGTGAATATAATTAATATATAAGAGCATGTTTCTATTATATTTTACAAAATTTATAAATTAACTTGTTTTTGTAATAAAATAATTATCTTGTTTCTGTAATATAAAATTTTTGAATAACCTCAACATGATGTTCACTGACTAATATTTATGGCCTACTTAAATTTTATTTATCACGGAGACTGTAAGGGATAATAATACTAGAAACCCAGGCTGAAGAGTACAGATCCTGGAACAGCCATCTGAAGGTTAAATTATCTTGAACATTTTGTACAATTTGAAAATATCTGTACATTTAGTACAATTTGAATACTTGAAGCAGTAATCTGCATGGGCTGCCGAAGCTGAACGACATCTTGGATACAGGACATGGAGGTTGGACAACAAGAAAACAGTGAAGAGAGGCGCAAAATAACGAAGTTAATCAGAGCCCATCGGGATGCCCCAGCAAGCCAGCAGGGACGAAGCTGGTCCCTCTTGGCCAAATCATTGCTTGAGACGTGACCAGGAAGAATGCTGCAGGACACAACGCAAGCTGCTATACAAACGACACCTTGCCCAGCACTACAAGTCAGAGATCAAGAAAGGGGTACGAGATAGGCCGTTAATAAAACTCTAGAAACCTTACCTGAAATTGGTTGAGTTCAACAAAGCATCAGAGTTGGTGAGTGCAGATGCCACAAGACCCACCCCTAACCGCATATAAGAGACCGATGAACTTTCAACAGTATCTAGCACAAGCAGCCTTAACACGAAATAACTGACGATGTACGCTATTTAACCTTGAAAGAACCCAACCATGAGTGGAATTAGTTTAACAGTATGCCAAAACACATAAGAAAAATAAAAGAGATGATTGTCACTGACAAACATGAAAACTGTGGTTTCATTGACCAAAACCTATGAGCATATTCAGAGGATAAAAGACAAGTGGAGAAAACAGAAGGTAATAATCACAAATTTAATTAAGAGGAGGATGGTATTACAGAATTCAGGGAAGCTGGTCACAATCAAAGAAACCGACTGAATAATAATCCAACCTCAATACCAAAAAGGAAAATGAGAAAAGCACAATAATGTACCAAAGCTCAAGCAACAAAGAGCTTGGACAGAAGCCGGGGGATGACCGCAGAATTAAAACACTAAAAATTAAGGGAAATAATTAAAAAAAGAATAAATTTAATACCAAACACGGAAAAAAAATAATCTGAAGCTAGAAATTAAAGGGAAACTAATGAACTTTGAACTCGTACAGCAATCCCCTAAAGGAGTCCATAGGAACCTACTTGGTGAAAAATGTACATATCCACGCATAACAGATTAAGGCGTGGGGTGCTAGAATTGTCTTTACAAAAATTTAAATAAAAGACCAAGTGTCTTTGAAGATATTACGCCGATTAATAGATTAATCATCATGCCCACTTTGTACAGCGGAATATCAACATTACAACAAACTTCATCTACTCCTTTTTCTTTCTTTCTCTCTTTCTCTCTCTGTCTCTCTTTCTGTGTTAATTGTTCGCTTGCCTGAAAAGGATTTGTAGACTCTGCACATCAAAGGATAGGGTTTAGTTTTTCTTGGAAGGGGGTACCTCAAAATTTAGGGAGATGTTGAGGTGTTATGGTGTGTAGGGAAAACCCTGCTCTTTAACACTGCATCACAGGGATTTTGATTACGGTTTTCCTTTAAGTGAACAGAAGCACATTAATTTTTTCATGTTTTTGGGTAAAAATTATGAAACTCTTCCAGCGTTCTTTGAACATCACCTGTTTCGCGATATTTAAATTTTACTCAGTGTGTTTATGTGTTTAATGGTGACAAAGTTTATGGGGAAAAGTTTAATTTAAATTTTGAACTTTATATGTAATCAGCTTCACATCATGGTCATTAGCATTTGAATCGATTTTCACTTTCTGCAGTCGACAATGATATCCCACAGAATCCGGAAGATCATTGTCTCCAAGCTTATACAGTATATTGCCTAAATAAATTATATGTGAAGAAACATCTCTAATGTTTGTGATAAACAATTCAAATCATACAATTTCAGTATGTATCGTGTTCTAATCAATTATTATTTATATGCTAAACTAGGTTTTTAGAGCAATTGTCAGGTGTCCGGATACCGTTCAAACCGAATGCCTAATGTCCGAGTTTTATATGTTTACTAACAAGGTCATTTAAGTTGAAGTTTAAAGTGGATGAAGATTCACAATTTCAAATTTAGTAGGCTCAGAGCATTATTCTGTCCCAAAAGTGTCTGTACATAATCCTGAATTTACTATTAATATTTTATTAAAACTAATTGTACTCATTCTTGAAGGACGAAACGAAATTTGGTTCGTGAAAGTTAATTTCTGTTTTCCTCTACTGAAATTTGAATAATTGACGTAAAACGGAAAAGGCGGGAAAACCCACATGGATTGAGCCTTAAAAATTGGAATTGGCAAACGTACTTTAAACGTGTTTGTTTCTCGAGGCTTGTGTTCTATTGTTAAAAAATTAAGATAAGAAAATTAATTTTATGGGCGGTGACAGCACAATGGCTTACGTTCGTCTCGATTGTTAAAAAAAAAGTGTTTTGATTTTCCTTGCTATTGAGTTTGTTGAAAGAATCATACTTAAATAAGGGCTGCAGGCATTGGTTTGCCGAGAGGTCGCTCTGTACCAGTGGTTCTCAATTTGTTTTTGTTCGCGGCACGCTATCATTTATAGTGCGTTCCCGCGGTATACTAACGTACGAGTTGGCAACAATGCGAGACTCACAAGAAACGACAAACTCAAGTTACACATTAATAACTCAAATCTTTTCTTGTAAGGCGTAAAGGAACCAATAATTTCCCTGTAATATAAATTATGTTCAGATCGAGAATATTTTTGCTTGTTTTTTAAATAAATATTGAGTTAAATTATTTTAAGCAAAATCACAGTCTCAGAAGTTTCGCGGCATACTTAGGAAATCTCACGGCATAGTGTGTGCCGGTGCACACCTGTTGATAACAAGTGCCTATAACTTATTTTCATTTTTCTTTCTATAAATAATAAATTAACCCATATATATTTTTTAATGAGCCCATAATCCAATAGCGTTATAGTCCACAGCTGTAACATTAACATTTCTCTCTTTTAAAAATCTAATAATTGTGCTTAATAATGATTTTAGACTTGGATGGTAGTCTTAGATAGACTTCGGTAGTCTTAGATGATAGACTTAGACTCCTAGATCAACAACAAAGCTTCTATTTCAAAGCTTGAAGGACAAATTTATGTTTAGTGTATGCGAATCATTACAGCACATTATCACAGCATGTACATAAAGTATTTTATACCTTCCGCTAAATTGCTAAAACATTTTTATTTCTGTATAAATCACGTTTAGAGTGTTTATAGTTTATTTCCTAATTAAAGTATGACGACAATTACGTATTTTTAAAGCATAAACATTCACTCAAATTTAATTTTAAATATATTTATGATTTTGATTTATTTAGATAGGTATGAAGTTGACTTAGTCGTATGCTTAACTATTTCCTCCACCGTTGAATTACTACTTTGCAAAAATAAAAATAAAAAAAACTTAATTATAGAAACATACACAGAATTGAATATTGGCGTTTGAGAAACCATGCCGTACAGAAAATAGCTATGCTGGTAATTAATTACGTCAGTAATTTGTAATTTATCTATCCCAAATAATTAGAAAAGCAACTGATGTAGGCAGTGTTTCTTTTATAGGTTAGTCTGTGGGTTTTACCCTCCTCCAGAAAGCGGAAAAAAAAGTTTCCCCATAAAAAAAACTTAAGCATTAGCAAGAACATGCGGACATACTCCCGGAGTGATAAAAGGTTTCTCTATAATTGTTGGAAATACAGAATTAAATCACATACAGTAGAAAAGCATAATATGTGAAGAATTGAGTTATTGTGGCTGGATTTTAAAACAGTAGTGACGAGGAAAAATGTTATGTGGGAGTCAAATCGAAAATAGTTTTAAATAGAAAAATGGCGTCATTTCATTATTATTTTTGCATATATTTATTTCTACCGTTTGAGAGTTACCGAACATTATTAGAATTTGAAGTTTTATCTCTATACTAGCCGAAAAATGTAAAAATAATCCCTGAAAAAGTAATTTTGAATTTCAAAATAGTTATGACAACAGGAAACTTGCTCTCTCTTGTATTGAAATCTTTTATTCGTGTAAGATGTAAGAAAGTACACTTCTTTTAAATTTTTTTAAATTACTTACTGGACGACTCAAATGACTAAAATTTTGATAACTTTTCGTTTACTATTATACTTCCGTTTACTATTTGAATACATTGTATCTTTTCCGTAGAATTCTAGTACCTTTTTCCACATGTATAGGTAGTGTATAGTCGGATTTTCAAGAGTTTGGGTCTTGGCTGATGAGGTTTTAGGTGCAACAACAAGTGCTTCAAAAGCAGGTAAAACGAAATGGAGATTACGATGTTGTCATTTTTCTGCCTTGTCCCTCTTTGTGTTGTTGAACAGCAAGCACCTTCAAATAATTTACTGACAGCTCCTTGGCGAACGATAAGCTGGTTGCTTGCCTGTCAAGAGGTGTCCTTTTGCAGACAATTCAACTTCTTGGCCTTCGCCTTCTAGAGTTCATTTTGCCCTGTACAAGGAATTGTTACATTTCTGGCACATTTTATATATTTTGTATACTCATCGTGTTCAATACTAACAAGTAACTTAATTTCACTGAAAATGTTCACAAAAATCATGCAAGACATAGAATGCTTTTACATTGTAAAAAATGAGTGATTTTATAAAAGTTTTCGGTTTAATCCATGGTTGGAACTACCAAAAAACTCAACTGAATAATAATAATAATAATAATAATAATAATAAAATGATTCACGTAAAGGATATTGTGAAACACAAGTAACTAATTATTTTAAAAGCTCATGTTGTGGCTTCATGTGCTTTTATCAGTCAAAAGAGCGTTTCCCTAAGCCTCAAAACAGCGTTCAACCTCCCAGCCGCTTTTTAGTTACGTGGGAAAATAAAACTCCATTGATAATTTAACAGGTGGCTAAGTAAATCCAATTCTACGCTGTACGTACAACAATACATATAAATCTGAAAAAAAAAACAAAAAAAAAACTTGAAAACATCATATGAAGGGGAAATACTCCATGTAAATCTGAATTCTCCAGTGGTAAATACATGAAACAAAGGTTAATTATTCAAATGTTCAAGCTGGAGAAGAGAAGGGTAATGCGTCTGATAAATACCGCAGTGAATCCAAACTGTTTGTGAATATTCATGAAAGTATTTGCGATGCGTCAATATACTTTATTTTGTAATGTAAAACAGGTTCGGTTATTGAAATTTCTCAAAATATAATTCTACAATGAATCACATACGACCCGAATTCTTATATTTTAACCTTTTTTACTCTTTAGTTGCTAACATCACCATTGTAACATATGTTTTCGTTTCAGTAACAACCTAATCGTATGTGCGAATTATATAGGTTCTGAAAACGGTTAACATGAGTTAAGAAACTAAAAGAGTCTAAATTGAACATTTCCGAAAAAACAAATTGAATTAATACATGAAACTCCTGCTGTTAACAGGAAGAATATGCACGAATGCACATTTGTTTTCTAACTTCCTTTCACTGTTTGCTGTTTTCTTGCTTTCTTTCGACCTGAGCCAAAGTTGCCTAAGGCCTTAAAAAATGAAATGGAATTCACTTCTTGTTTGTTTTCGTTAGGCATGCGGAAGTCTTGCAGAGTTTTCATGTAACGTGAAGCTCGTAATTGCGTGGTGTAGTACATTGTCTGAGTTAAGATAGTAAAACCTTGATAGATAGATGAACCTTGATTTTTTGTTTATTTCCTTCATTAAGAGTTATCGGTTGAAAAAAAGTACGTTTAATTTTAAATCATATTTCAACAAAGACTTAATATTGTTGATAAGTTGTTAGTTCAAGGTGAATTCCTGTTATTTTTAAGTATGGTAGAGATTTCGTTTCATGGAATTCTTCCTAATTTAATGGAATGCACCTTGTAATTAAAAGCTAATTGAATGCTATTAACTATTATTTTGTGTCACCTTTTTCATGTTGAAAGCACGTTGAATTTATTTCTATATTCCAACGAAAATTTGATTTCGTTGATAGTGCGTTAATGTGACATATATTTTAACCATTATATTTAACTGTGCCCTAGATTCATATGTGTCTTTCCAAGTTAATTGCATAAAAATTGTCTTTAAAAGCGAATAAAATAAAATTAACTACGTTTCTAATGTTCTCATTTGCATGTCAAAGCAGACTGAATTTTAAGCTATATTTCAACGAACATTTAATTTAGTTAATAGGGCGTTCATGTGAAGCATTTTCAACTTTCCTTTTCAACTATGACATAGATTTCGCTTTATATGCGTTTTTCTAAGGCGACATACTACACTTATTGAGAAATTCATATTTAATAGTGCAGCGATGGTCAAAGTGTTAAAGAAGGAAAATGCACATAACAAAGATACAAGGAAAGTATTCTATATTCTTATTCTTACACGATGA
This sequence comes from Lepisma saccharinum, assembly GCA_022664845.1. Classification (NCBI taxonomy): domain Eukaryota; kingdom Metazoa; phylum Arthropoda; class Insecta; order Zygentoma; family Lepismatidae; genus Lepisma; species Lepisma saccharinum. The sequence goes on along the minus strand of JAGDQP010020963.1, from coordinate 14,036 downwards.
TGAAAGGACTCGTCTCGTGGTGACTGCATTTTACGTCTTCGTAACATAATGGGAATAGTAAAAGAGTAGTGACTTTCAAAGTGACTTCGTGGAGGAGATAACGAGCTACCAACGACGAGTGAGGAACATTCCGGCTTCGAATCCCACACATACCTTTGGATTATTTACTGTTGGAATAATGAAAGCAACGGACAAAATGAAGCTAAATGTATATGCCAATAGACAGCAACCATGCTCTGTTTAGGCCACCTGAACCCGTTTATTTCTTCATTGTTCGCTTCTTGATTTCAACCTGTTTCTTCTCAACCATTATTCAACGTCGAATAAACCGTTGAACAGACGGACATTTAGGTACATTTACAACGTTAAAATTACGTTTCAGTACTAACGTTTAATCCACGTATTTTCATGATATGTGACTACGCGTGCTACTGGGTATTTAACCACCGCTGCCCACGACGCCAATGTAGATCGATGTTTAGTCAGAACTGCCAACCATGATCGGTATCCGCGTTATTGGCCCATTATAGGTTCGATGTCGGCCCGTTATCCTAGTGCTTTTTGGGATGGTTCAATGTGCGACTTTGATGTTTCAGTTTGATATGTAATAAAGTAAGCAGTATTTGGACAATATACAATGTTGGATTATTTTCAACTGATATTTGTATCCCTTCCAATAATTGCTGAAGTCTAGGTGAAGGAACATCACCCAAAAGGAAAAGGAGAAAAGTAGCGGGGCGATGGACAAACTGGAAAAACACCAAGTGCAAATGTAAAAGCAAGAATGTTAATAATAATATATTCATTGCATATCTTTGAAAACATGCAGGCAAACAAGTCGACAACATTGCAATAAGCATTCAAAACAAAGAAATGGGAGCACTGAGGTCGTTTAGATGCCGCATGTATCCGATTTTCAGACTGTCACCAAGCTGTGATTGATTATTCGCGCTTTATTTTGGAAAATTTTCAAACATAAGATCTTTGCCAGAAGATGAGATATTTTCTTTAGTGGGAATTATTTGCTAGAGGGAGGAAAAGGATTTGCAGTCTAATTTATGCAACAGAAATTTCGTTTAGGTAGGTCTCAAGCTAAACTTTGCGTGCTGTGAACCGTTCACTCAGTTTGCCTTTGGCACATAATGAATACTAGTAGATATCTAAAGAAGTGCACATATTTATGAAGTTCATGTGTGAATGTGTGTTAGTGTGAGGGAGTGATAAGTATTTTGGGTGCCGAGGGAGGAAAAGAAAATACAAGACAAGATAGAAAAACAAGACAGAACGTTTGCTTGCCAAAGGCGTTCTTGTGCGTGAATGGGAACGAATCTAGCAATCGTCGTGAGGGAGTTGATGAAAAAGGATTGCGTAAAGACAAAGAAGGGAGATAGCAAGAGAAATTATGGCCTGAAGAGAGCCGCACTTTGACAAGAACTACACGCAACTGACATGTACGCAGTAAACCAGCTGTCTGTGTCTCTCAAGTTTCGCCTTGCAAGAAAAACTTCCTGGATTTTGTTTCTTGGATTTTCCTGCCACCACATGTCACTAGAGGCTGGCTGAGCTTCAGTACGTGCGCTACCAAAACAGTTGGGCTTCTCTATCTTCAATCTTTTTTATTTTGCTTTTGCTCTCATATTTTCCTTTCTTTCTTCTCTCTCGAGTATTTCAACTTCTTTTTCTCTTTATTCTCTTTACTTCCTCTTCATTTGGTATGTGATGTCACTGCTAGGTGTTCACACTTAATTTCCTAATTACCGCTCACAGCCTGGTACAGTCAGTGCTTGTGGATTAAGTTCCCTGAATTTTCAAGTCTCAAATTCATAAACAACTTGACAAGAACACTTTAACTTGCTGACATGAAATAGAATCAGGGAAATGCCTCATTATGTAATTTGTAAAGCAAGTTACCGAAGGGAATGACAAGTTTAAAATAAATTCGTTTAGAGTATGAGTACAGGAGTTTTTGCTTAGAACCTGACAATATTTTAGTTTTTTTTGATCCTGTAACAGCTTGTACAGCAAACGAAATGTTCTTATCATGATATGTCGTAAGTATATAACTACTTTAACGTGTAAAGTGTACGATTTTCGTGAGATACTAGCTTCTAGTCTATTCTTAACAGGTTTAATCTAATGATAGCTTGTTTCATCAGAATACCAAAATAACTATTGGAATTGTCGCATTCCATCATTATGTCTCCCAATAGCGTTTCCCCGTCTGCAAGGCATGATGTAAAAATAATGAGTATGTTTAGTACCACTTGCCTACCTATGTGAGCAGGTTCTCTCGGCTCTGAAAATGTGTAAAACCAGCAATAGTCATTTGACCTCAACGAGCCGGCTACATACAACTAGATGTTGTATCGGGTATCTTATATAAGAAGAAGAAAATTTAGAAAAGCAATAGCCTTCCATAATTACGTATCCCAAAGGAAATTTTTACCAACACCGTCGTATCTATCTAGACATATCTGGTATGCATATATTCAGATATTGAACATGTGATAACACACAGTGCTGTATTGTCGTTCAAAATAATGTACACACATGTTTATGGTTGCCGAAAATTGTTAGAATAGGACCCAAACAAAACTTTATTCCCTCTTAACAAAGGTTTGTTTATATGAATTAAATTTCAAGCACTGAAAAAGTATAACAACTCCCAGCAGGAATAGAACAGAGGTCCTAGTATTTTTAAGTCGGACACGCTACCTTTATCGCTACTGTTTTTAATACTTCTCGACCTAAGCGGGCTTTAATTCCTTTTACATTACTTATTTCCTTTTACTGAAAATACTTGTGACTAATGATTTATCCTAACTACTTATAGCCTAAGTTAAAATCACATATGCAAACATCCATGCCCCAGACGGGATTCAAACCCACGATCTTGGAGTCAATGGACTAGCACAATAACCCGCTCAACTACATCGATCGCCACACTTCCTCACTGAACAGTTTCGTTGTAATTAGATGAAGAAACAAGCTTGAAACTTGAATAGTTATTTTAATATTACAAAATAGTATATTATTGCTTGTCAATTACAGAATTTAGGTTACCAGTTAATAATTCTGGACTATTTTCTTGTGGTTAAAATCTTGCTTATTTCTGAGTACTTCATATGATTAGTACAAAAGAAATAAGTAACAGAAATAAATGAATTTGGAACAAATAGAAATCTTAGTAAACAAAACCGATTCTGAGTTTTAAAACATATTTGTTCTCTGGTTATTGAGATAGTATACGAAGAAACATTTTGCGATATTGATTATTGTTAATGGGCGCACAGTAGGCCTTAGAGTACAGTAATATTATATTTCGTTGCAATTATGCTGTTTGAAATTTTAATTTCTAACAGTTTTCCTATATAAGCCGAACTCCACTGAACTTCACCCTACAGGCGTTGGAGACTGCTGGATAAGGCATACAATTACCAACTAATCGTCCCTTGTTCAAGTTTCCTCGGTACCATCATATTTTTTCTTCACTGTTGCCAATCAAGTCAGTTTAAACCAACTTTTGTCTGAAGCAAATAAAACTTTGTTTGGGCTCTATTTGAACAAATTTTTGTCAATCACAAACAACAATTTTTCTCTGTGTACTCTCTCAGAAAATATCCTACTTTTAATCCATGTTATCATTGTAATAGCATTTATAACTGTATGTGATCTGTGTGAAACCTATTTTTGTTTATTTTGTTCAAAACAAAAACATGTATTCTGTCAAATGTATATCAGGTGCTAATAAAAATAAAGATGAGATGAGGACTGTATGCAGTCCCGCCTCGTCTCGTTTCCATACAGCCCTAATCCACAGTAACGAATGTGGCAATTATTACAGATTTTATAGAAAACTTCTTTGAGGAAGGTAAGCAAGTTGATGTAATTTAAACTACTTTTAAAAACCATTTTATATAGTTACCACAATGCACTACTAGAAAATTTAATTATTACAGTCAATTCTATCCACTGTTAACTAGAGTCATCTGCTCATACTTAAAAAAATCGTAAATAGTCCGTTATCTTTAAATCGCACAATGAATATACTGCACCCTCAGGTGTTCCTCAAGGCTCAAGCTTTGGACCTTTTGTATTCCTCTTGTTTAAGTATTCACATTCAGTTCTACATAACAGATACTGAAAATTGCTATTTGTGAATGACTTCAAAACGTAAGACTTAAATAAACTTGAAAGTCAATACGCGCAATGGCTTTTCCGGAGACTACCTTCTGCAATATTCCTGAGGTGACCTTATGAAACCGCTGAAGATAAGTAAGAATGTCTAGTGCCATGTCATTCAAACAGTGTGCCGCTTAACGTTGTGCACGAGACGAGGTTTAGACTGTCTCGTCTCGAAAATATCTGAGCAATAAAGTGTCTCGTCTCGAAATGTATGTTGTATTCTGTCTCTTCTCGTTTTACATAGGCATTTCTCTGTCTCGTCTCGTGGGCAACACTGTAATAACCCGCACTCGCCGGCTGTCATTTCATGTCTTACTCTCACACCTTCTCTTTGATTTGCTTTGCTTTCTTTCTTTCCTTCTTTTGTCTCTCTGTTGATTCAAAAAGATAGTAATTTTTCTTTGGTAAACTTTATTTTTATATGGGCCAGTCTAGTAACCTTGGACTTTGGCCCGTCACGATTCGCCTTTAACTGTTAAAATCCACACCCATTTTTCTTAGTTCGGTATAAGTACATTTTAGAGGATTCTCGTTTGCCCAAGTATATATAATGAATGTCGCCCAATTCTAGTACTCTTATTATTATAGTTTGCGCGTTTTTAAGAGACGCTTTTCTTCTTTTATTTCTTCATTTTTCCATTGCAATTTCTTATTTTTTTCTCTGTATCTTTCTCTTTCTTTAGGTTCGGTTGTCAATATCTTTATTTTAATTTTTCATTGTACATTTTGTTTGATTCAGCGACCGTCTGCCACGCCCTTTCTTCATCTAATAACATTCTGTCTCGTGATTGACCAGCAGATGAAGAAGGTATACTGTACATGGTTCGCAGCAGTAGCAGCTGCTAAGAAAGTTAACTGCGTATAAAATTTGAAAATTTATCGTAATACAAAGTAGTTGAGCCAAATTTAAATGTAAAAAGCGGAAAGACAACCTTGTAATGTTAAGGCTGGTTGTGGCTGCTCAGGTTTATAAAATATCAGAGGAACCTGGAGTTATATATTTTGGGAGCAGAGAAGGTTTGCCGGGATAATTATTTGCTCCTCATTAGGATTAATAATTTTGACAACGTGGTCTGAGGAAAGTACTGCTCTGGGGGCGAGAATCTGTAGTTTGTCAGTAATTTCAAAATTTGGTTCAAAAGGAATTTCTTCATTCGTAAACATTCAAATAATTCTACTTTAAGGTTTGTTTCAGATCGTGGTTGCAGTGTTATTCTTCTTGTATTAGCAAAATAAGGTTGAAGACCCGTAGCAAGTGAATTTACTGCAATTTCGAATAATTTAAAATTCTGCATTTTATTCTGACATTAAGTGTTGCTTTTAATTCTACCAACATGTTGTATTTGAAATGTACGTGTACGATAATTTATATAAGCGTTTTGATCCTGTAAAAATTTACTACCTAACAAAATCTTTGCACCAAAGTCTGAAATTTATCAAAATTTGATCCTAAATGTACCAGCAATACGAATTGGTAGAATCACAAATTCTTTCAATGTTAGAGTATGTTGACTTGACTATACTGAATTAATCTTTTATTTTTAACTACTGACTTACACATTAAATTCAATTCTGAGGCTATGTCTACTATTGCTGCATGTGTAACACCTGAATACTGAATAGAAATGCGGGGTATGGATTTATACTGTACTTGTACGGAGCTGTTTTAAATATAGCTGATGCCACCTACCAATAGGTTTCCCCGTGTAATCTATTGGCTTATATCGTTTAAATCATCTGGCAATATAGTCCTGTCGGTATCAGCATGATTACATGATGCATAATACGAGTGATATCTACGTGAAGAATTTCTATTACTGTTAATATTCTGGTTTCTTCTTCCATTAAAATTCCTGTTTGTTCGGTACCCATTGTTGCCATATTGTGCTGTGAGTTGCCTAATTGCATAAGGATATTGTTGATATTGGTCATTATACACATATTGACTTTCATAGTTCCGATATTGACCTGATGGGTAAAATGTACGTTGTTGTTGTGGAAAATATGGATTATTGTACTGTTGCTGTCTTGGCGGGACTCGAACTTGTTGCATGCCATATGGGATTCGATCGCGTAACCTATAATTTGAGTTACCTCTATAACTATTGGCATACGATTTATTCTGCTGTCTTTGATTATTTCCATTCGGCAATGGACGATAGTTACTGGTGCGAAAGTTTCTAGATTTTCATCTATTGTTACGATTTTTAGAACGATGATTGTAATTTTATTTCGGGACGCCTTAGGTGTAAATTAACTTGTATTGACCTACATACTATCAATTTTGGTATGAAGAGTTTTATAATCTTCTTCAACTCGTTCTTTCTTTATATGAGAATGCCCTTTCTCATATTTTGCCGTTTCTGATTCGTCCTCCGTCGAAATATCCGTACTTGCTTTTGAAGGAAGCGACGAAGTAGAGTCATAATGCTTATGACGTCATCGTTTTTCATTATCGTTTTTCATTGCATGTATGCGCTTTTGAACTCGAAACCTGCCTGCCTCTAGTTCAACTAACTCGTCAAGTAATTCTGAGACTGTATTATACGTTTTACGTCCTGCATTTTCAATGTAATACGGACGAAGACCTGATATAATAAGGTTAATAGCTGTAGTTTCTGGAATGTCTTGATTCGAATTCAAAATTAAACTTTGCATATCCAGAATGGAATCCGTTACACTTTCGCGTTTACGTTGCATACGATCGCGAAGTCGAATACCAATGTCTGTTTTTGCTCCTGGCCTACAAAAATGTGTAATGAACATTTTCTTAAATTATGCATGTGTGCTATTATTCAAGTCATATTTCTGTATAAGCACTTCAATTCTATCTCTCGATTTCCCAATAAATAAGCTCGGTAGCAGTTGTTTACATTTTTCATCTGAAAATTCACAACTTTGTTTAGCAAGATCCTCAAAACTGTGTAAGAAACGTGCTATATTGTCTTTCTTCGCATTAAATCTAGGTAATGGATAGCTACTGGGAATTACAACTACTTTTGGTTCTGGGGTAGCCATTTCTCTATCTATGCTTGGTGGTTGATCTTGTTCCGAACTCGTTTCACTTTCGGATCCCCTTACCGAAGGTGGTATAGTAATTTGTTTGCGACGCGGTTTCGGTTTTGGTCTTGGCTGTGGAGATTCTACTGGTGGCTGTTGTTTACCAGATCGTAAAAAAAACATGGATGACACATGAAATGCTAACCAATATATTGAACCTATCGAACTTGTCTATAAATTTTCGGTTTAAAAAATATGTACGTCATGAATGTCGGAATCGTACTGTAAACTCAGGCCAAAAGAAAAATATACGAAAAAATTCCGTGAAACAACAAAATGAATGTCGGAATCGTAGCTTGACTTGAAGCCATCAATATTTATGCATCCTTACAAAGCTGAAACTTATGCTCTTCACTGCGCGAATGTGGGAATTGTACCTGAAATTGAAATTTTATCAATAAGGCGCCTATACACCATGTGAAGAACGGATCTGAATACTCACGCATAACTCGCTTAGCATTAATATTGAAATTAAGCGGGTTGCTCTTGGAGCAGGGTGACGAAATTTACCTGAGCATTCAGCGCTCTCCTTATTGAAATTACTAAATAATACGAGAGGATTTCGGTAAGAATGCATAAAGATATTTAATATTTACCTTCTACAAAATATTGAGGACTGGAGGAATGTTATCTATTTAAGAGTACCTTAAACATAGGACATTGTATTACTGAGTTATTATAACACATTATGGAGTATTCTAACAACAATACCAAAACAGAGAGAGAGAATGTACATAAAAGAATCACAATCATGAAGCTCTCAAGTAATCTGACGTTGATGTGAGAGATGACACAATCCTGGGTTTAGATCTCGAGCACGCTTGGTAACTTCGATGTTAGTTTCCAAAAGACGCAGTCAGGTTTAACTTCCACTGATAGTCAATACTGTTCTTAATCACTGAATAATAATAAATACTGTGCGCTTATAAAGTTCCATTCTGGTTTTCGCCAATTGAAGAATAAAAAGTCTTGAAAATGTTAAAGTCTAATATCTTCTTATAAAGTCAAACTCCGTCGTGAGCTGGTCTCGAACCAATGACTTAGTCGAGAGCTCAGAATAGACTGTCATTCGTGTAACGTCAATCTAAGAGTGCTTAAAGAAACTGGAAGTCTGTACTTATATCAAGTTCTGATTTGGTTGGTTACTTTCCGTTCTCACCAATACCACTTGCATCAATATTAAAGAATTTAAAGAATCTAAAAGAGTAGGGTTGGTGATTTCCTTATTGTTTCTAATTTATCCTTGATTCTTAAACAGCTGGCACACGTTCTTTATTAATTGTTATTCCTTGAAGCTTGTACTCTGATCACGTGCAAACTTGGAATCCACCTGCCGTTTATAATGTAAACGGATGTTCTCTTAATTCCAGTCTTAAATTTTCTCACACTCATACGACCAAACAATCTAACACCTGCATGTAACATACCTTTCTTTGACCTATTGGTCTTTAGTTGAGATGTTATTATTTCTCCCTGCTTTTTGGAATGCATATTACATCCTGTTTTGAATACTTCATATATTAATGAATTAACCGTTCCTCCGTTCTAGTCCTAATGAAATATAGCTATACATTTTTAACTCTTGTACATTTTAAAATTTTCCATTATACATTCGAAAATACATTTTAATATTATTTACCCTATTCTCTAATAACTCTGACACCAGGGATTCCATATTGTCATGTTGGTGTGAACGAGGGATGCTGCGTGATTCTAAATTGCTTTGTCAGTGTTTGAGTGTACGTTAGTGGTTTGTGTCATCTTTGTATGTTGCAGTGTTTTATTTTCGAAATTTAAAATAATATTTTATTGTGGGACTAATCCCCTTTTCGAGTGTGTGTTAAGTGATCTGTGCGATTTGAATATGTGTTTTCCGTCTGGTGTAATGTGTACAGTAAATATGTCGGAGTATTATTTTTTACTGGCCAGGGATCAGTCATCCTTGACCTAGCAGATGTGATAGTTATGTCCAGATTTCGTCTCTATGCCCATATCCGTTTCACAATATATTTAGTTTGAAATTTCACTACACGTAAGCCACGATTCTGACCTAGAAAATTTCTCACCCTGCACTCGCTCTCTCTACATTATATTTCAACGTGTATATTTTCTTCCATACACTAATTTTCGGTTACCTGATTAGAAATTGTTTTGCATGAAAATTTTACATTATTTTTGCACCTTATTGAAAGGTCCTTTATGAAATTTTAGTAATTTAGCTGAACGTAATGCGGTGATTACCGGTACCAAAGTTCAAATCTCTTCGTTTTCTCTTTATACCGTTTGTCAATCTATGCAACAGAAAGACATAAAATTTAAACTAACCCAACTTGAACTATGCACTATGCGTATGTATACTTTTGGAACTAGGGTTAGGTTACTTTCAGTTTATTTTCGAAACTATTATATAGGGCTGACCTATTTTGGAAATACTAAAAAGCTAAAATTTTGTTCAGCGATACTATTTGTATTAATTGGGTTCACATACTTAAGTGAAAATTCGTCACGTTTGATCTAAATATACTGAAATTTAATCTTGAAGATGAGAAGTCAAAGATCACGGTTTTCCTATGTAGAAATATTTGGCTCCGTCTTCGGCGTTGAGCGTGGTTGTTAATTACGTTTCGTTTGCCAGGTGTAAAAAGAAATTAAACATATGAAATTCACTGGCAAAATTGATGCAGAAGTTCGCAGAAATCCTTTTTTTTAGTTAACTTGTATCTCAAAGTGCACGAAATACTCCTTAAACTCCATAAGTTTTATGAACGAAATACTGCTTTTATTTAAAGAAAATAAATTCTGTTTTACCAGGTATTTTCAGCGTAAAAGTTTTATTTTATGCAGTAGTTAGTCAACCATTATAATTTGAATTACTTTAGTCGTGCTACTGCATTTTGAAGGTCGTCAACCTTCTGTCTTCCCGCGAATTATTAATTTTCCTGGTGCATATGATGACAGTATTCAAATGAGTTTTAATCTGAAGTTTTATGTTCATACATACCTTATCTGCGGGAATAGTCAATAGCTAAAGATTTGTCTAAATTATTGCGCCGAGTGTTAAATTCCACGTGGCCAATAGAGCCTTGTACTATTTTAGGGGCTGATGTTCGGGTGGTTCTATCCTCGGGTTCACTGGTTGACGGTTGAAGAATGTGTAGAAAAGACTTAGGTAGAACGAGGTTAGTTGCTGGACATAGGAATGAAGTTGCCGTTTTGGTTTTAGGAGGGTGCTCGGGCACTCTACTTCGGGACTTATTCTACAGAGCCGATGTACATAGTTCCAGCTACTGTCCAGGGAAGGGATCGAGTTCCTCCTGGTAAATATAGTTCGTTATTGCGTTCTTTATTCGCGTTTTAAGGAAAGTGAAGTATGTTATGTAGGCAAAGTGAATAGATGTAGCATAAGGTAGAATGTGCTTTAAATTAGCCAGACTGCTCGTTAACCTTATGGGGGGTACCCTGAAAAGTAACTTTGTTACGATAGCTCTCTAAGATAGCGTTTGTGTTTCTAAATTTATTTTCCCGACGGTTCTGCTATTACTTTCTGTGCGCATGCCTATCTTAAAGTTTTATCTAATCCTTTTTCTGCATAGCTTTGATGAACTATGGGCTCTGAGGATGCAGAACTGGGATCATGTTGAATATTTCATTAAAAAAATCTTTCCTTTCAAGTAAGTGTCTACGTTGCACGGGTGTCCTGACCGTGTTTGAGCAGGTATACAATTTAAGGATTTAATCATTCCTGCATGGTGATCTTGTTAAAGCCTCCCTCCCACTTTTGTTTTTTTCTAATGTTCTAACCTTCTGCTTTCGCCAACTTTGCTCCGTTCTAGCACTTCCTTTCCGACTTCTTTTCATGCATACTACGGCTGCTGAGACTAGTGCATCAGATGTTTACGTGCGGTCTTATCTATTGAAGCAAGGCAACGGTGGGCAGGTTCCCGTATTGTTTTCTCTCCGAACACGGTTACATTATTATTATTATGGAGTTACTGGTCTCCCACCAGGCGCCTCCCCAGGTGGCGGATAGGGAAATGCCGACCAGATATGGTGGGTACCGGAAATATTCCGGGGCGGACCAAAACAAGTATTGCTGCCTTGCAGTTAGTAGAGGGATATTACAAAGGCTAGGGGAATATAACCCCGAACAAAAATATCATGATGAGAGGAAGCACTATTACCACTCTGAGGCTGAAGATCAATGACATCGGCAAGCCTCAGAGATGGACAGAGGACAACATCTTGAATGTCTACCTTTACTGCGAGGTCGTTGAGCTAACAACTCTACACCGCTAAATCATGTCAAGAAATAGCAACAGATGGTTCATGGATTCTCCTGGGGTAAAATATTCCGGAGGTAAACTAGTCCCTCATTCGGATCTCCGGGCTTCAACTGCTTCAAGGGGCTCCAAGAACAGGATTAAGGAAGACCTTAGATCAGGAACGTGGAACGCACGAATGTTATATCAAACGGGCGCTTTCCAGGTGGCGGTACGCGAGACCGAGAAATACGAGCTAGACATATTAGCGATACAAGAAGTTCGGTGGGAGGGTTAAGATACTATCCGACAGGGTAAGTACACTTTCTATGGCGGTGGAACACAGTCTCGTGTTTTTGGAACAAGATTTCTCATTATGAACAGTATCCTTCAGGCGGTTCAGAATATAGAGTTCGTAAACGAAAGACTATCGTACGTCACGATACGTACTCGATGGGACAACACGGTCTTAATAAATGTCTATGCTCCGTCCGAGGTGGCTAATGATAACGACAAAGATATATTCTACGATGAGCTAGAAAGGCTGTTTGACCGAGAACCGAAGAATAATTCAAAAATTTTGTTGGGTTATTTCAATGCAAAGGTAGGGAGGGAAGAAAAATATATACCTATTATAGGCAAATACAGCCTTCACGAAAAGACCAACAACAATGGAGAAAGACTGATAACTTTCGCGATTTCGAAAACCTACTGGTAAAGAGCACGTGCTTTGAACACAAGGACATACACAAATACACATGGGTATCTCCGAACGGCAAAACTCTCAACCAATTCGATCAGGTATTAGCAGACAGGCGAAGACACATCAACATAATGGACGTTAGGTCGTACAGAGGAGCGGAAGGTGACATCGACCATCAATTAGTGATCACAAAAGTAAGAGAAAAGTTATCCATCGCGAGCACAGAAACCAAGGGATAAAAACAACTGAAATTCGATGTTAAACTATTAAATAATCTGAGCATAAAAGCAGATTACCAACTCAAACATTCAATTAGGTTCGAATTTTTAGCCGACTCGAGTAATAATAATAATGACGTTAATAATGAAGTTGATGTAAGTAGGATGTGGGAGGTAATTCGTGAAACAGTTAAGAGCGCAGCGAAGGAACGAGTAGGTGAGATGAAGGACAAGGAAAACACACCTTGGTTTGATGAAGAATGCCTTAAGATTCATGAGGAACGAAAACAAGCAGGGAAACGATGGTTAAGTAATAAAAGCGAAGCAACTACCATTTACTACAGTAACGCGAAACGAAACGCGACACGCGGGTTCAGAAACAAAAACCGAGAATATCTAACGCAGAAGATTCAGGAGATAGAGGAAAACGGCAAGACAAA